>VMDO01013071.1:0-59689 GCA_007922755.1 Pedetes capensis | reverse complement strand
CACTATTGTCAGTGCTTCTCTGCTGTTCATAGGGTTTTCAATGGCGGATTGATTTTTGGGAGGGGGTTGCCAGGTCCTTCTCCCAAGCCTACAGCTTCTGGTGTTCCCAGGCGGTCTCCCATCCAGGTACTAACCAGGCCCGACCCTGCTTAGCTTCCGAGATCTGACGGGATCGGATGCCACAGGGCTACCGCTGCAGACCAGCTCCATCTTAAGAGGCGAAAAAATGATACACAGCGTTAGTTTATTGAAGACCGGGGGAATCTCACCAAAGACTTGTGTTTTTCCACCCTACTACAGAAATCACAAATGTGTGTGTGTGTGTGTGTGTGTGTGTGTGTGTGTGTGTGTGTATTTTTCATGTACCCTGTAAAGGGAACATAGGAGACCATGATCTACTCATTTGTCAGAAGGAAGCTTAAGATCTCCACCATGCCTTCAGGGAAATTCAGCATTTGGGTGTAAATGCAGCAGCCTAAGGTATTGAAATACTCATTTTGCATTTGCTTTGTCTTTATTTCCGCCCTTCCATTTCTGCTTGGTAATGAACATTGCCTTTCCTTAGCTTGAAGATTTCTGGAAGGTGGAAAGTCTAAAGCTGCAGATCTTCTTGTCTTTTATAAGGCTAAACTTGTTGACGTGTTTATGTTAAGTGTCCAGAGACGAAGAGAAGCGGGTCCTAGCATCAGCACTGAGAAGGGCATACCGGACAGTACAGAGGTGCCCCAGCCATGTCAGATTGTTTCTTTTCTTTTCTTCTCTATTTTCTCTTTTCTTTTCTTCTCTATTTTCTTTTTTCTCTTCTTTTCTTTCTTTCTTTCTTTCTTCCTTTTTTTCTTTCTCTTTTCTACTAAGGGTAAGGGGATTGAATCCAGGCTGTCAGGGCATCACACGTGCTAGGCAAGCACTCTACCCCTGAGCCAACACCCCCAACCCCTTTTTATTGTGAGACAGGGTCCTGCTAACCTGCAATCCTCCTGCATCAGCCTCCTGAGTAGCTGGGATTACAAACCCAGCACCAAGTCAAAGATTTTTATGTCCTCCAGGACCCACAGGAAACTCGGGGCTGTGCCATTGGGCATCTGGGTGAGACCAATAATCAGTGGCTCCAGGGTCTGTCTACTATCTTATACCAATTTAGATCTAGTAGCCAGGGCTATTGTGCACAGCTGTGTGAATTGTCCTCCGCAAAGGAAGTGACTGGTAGCCAGGGAAATCCAAGCTAAACTCCAGGCTCCAGTGCACAGCCCCAGGACGGGTATGCAGCCACCAGGCAGAAAGGTGCCTTTTTCCAGTATACACCCAGGTCCCCCGTGGGCTGGCAGCAGCCTTGCAGGTACTTGCCCATCTCTGGCCTCTCTGCCATCCCTGGGAGAGAGAGCATCTCTCGTGACTATGAATGATTTCCTAATACCAGAGTACAAGGCAGGTGGGCTTGCAGACAGATGTAGCTGAAGGGGAAAAACAGAAATGGAGTATCTGTTGTGCACCAGTATCTGTAGGCAAACATCCATACTCTCTAGAGTACATTTAAGGCAATGACTGGCCTTTCTCACATCCAAAGCATGAATGGTGAGTGCTGTCGTCGTCTTTCCAGGTCTCCGAAGCATACCTTGCAGGGGCAGTGTACCTGATAGACACCCAGCAGAGGGGATAAACATGCATCATTAGTTCTTGTTCCCGAGAAGGTAGGTGAGGGGAGACAGATCAGATGTGAATCCACCTGGATAAATTTGAGGCCGCCAGAGCCGCTGAGAGCCGTCCGCTGGGATGAGGGTAGCCGGGCTTCTCCATCAAAGCTGTTCTGCATCAGGAGGCGCCACTTTCCATTGTCCCAAGGCACATACAGGCCAGTGTTCCTCCAAGGGTCTCACAACGGATGCCACATCCTGTCTTCACAGCAGCAGGACCTCTGGTCTTTGACCCGTGCAAATCTCAATTAGCTGAAATTACTCAGCTGTGTCAAGGCTCTGTCTTCCTTCAAACACCTAATTGTGTGAAAGCCACATTCCTCGGAGCCACCACCCCCACTTCCATGATCCGATCCTCCCACCCCAGCCTTTCCCCAAGGGTATCTCCATGGTTTTGTTTCTTCTTTTAATGCACTTTGCCCATCGTTAAGGAAATTCCCCAGCAGCATTATTACTCTTGGCGTTCCTTCACTCATTAGCCAATGAGCCAAGCAAATGTCCCCATTTATAGCTGCTTCCAACACCCAAGTCCAGCCAGGCGCTCTGCAAGATCCCATCAGCCTTCCCATTTACCCTGCTGAGAAAACACAGCCAGGCTAATGCTCAAGAAACAGAAAGGGATGTTAATATGGTACCAAGTAACAGCGAGCAAACCTGTGAGCCAATTATTATACATCCGTTTCCTCTCTCTGGGTCTCTCTCCACTAACCTCTGTGGAATAAGTAATTACAGACAGTCACATAATCTGGACATTCATTTGGATAGCCCGATGGCGAACTCTTCAAAATATACACACGCTGTTTTTGTTGATGCAATTATATAGCCCTTCTCGATGTTGTCTGTCTGAGTTTTGGCAGGAGGTTGAGCATGACATAAAACTCAACTGAGATCCCATTACTGTGAGTCGCTCATCTTAATAAGACATCATCCATGAAGCTGCATGCCGCAGCCCCATTGATAATACCAAGGCAGAGATCCAAGATGTTGTAGGTAGCCATCTTCCCTGGAAACAGAGGCTAGGGAGACTGTGGCTGACTACAACGTCCAGAAAGAATCTACCCTGGACTGATGCAACCCACACAAGGTCCAAATTCTCTGGCTTTTGAAGGAATACAAAAAAAAAGGCATTTGAAAAATCCCAACTGCCAGGTGTGGTGGTGCACACATTCAAGCCCAGTGACTCAGGAGGCAGAGGCAGGAGGATCAAGTGTTTGAGGCCAGGGGCAGCCTGCATAACTTAGTGAGACCCTGATCCATAATAAAAAAATAAAATAAAATATGGACTAGGGGTGCAGCCCAGTGATAGAGCTCTTACAAGGTAAGTGTGAGGCCCTTGTTTTAACCCCTAAGTACCACAATGAATAAGTAATCTTAATTATTGTCACAGCCTGCAGCTATAGCCCTGTGGCATCCGATCCCATCAAATCTCAGAAGCTAAGCAGGGTCGGGCCTGGTTAGTACCTGGATAGGAGACCACCTGGGAACACCAGGTACTGTAGGCTTGGGAGAAGGACCTGGCAATCCACTCCCAAAAATCAATCCACCATTGAAAACCCTATGAACAGCAGAGAAGCACTGACAATAGTGTTTCACCTGTTGTACAGAGGGTCGCTATGAGTCAGATACTGACTCGACGGCACCTAACAACAACAATTATTGTCACAATAAACAAATATCAATTTTAAAAAGATATGAAACTGGGCATCATGGAGCATGCCTGTAACCCCAGCTACTTGGGAGACTGAGACAAGAGAATTGGGAGTTCGAAGCTAGAGGCAACCTAAGCAAATTAGCAAGATGCATGTCATACATTGAATATAAAGTGTCCCCCAAAGACCATGCACTTCAACATTGGGTCACCACTTGGTGGCACTGTCCTGGGAGGTTATGAAATTCGGGGAGGTGAGTCCACTTTGGCAGAAGTGAGTCAGTGAGGGCAGGCGTTTTTAGGTTTTTATCCCAGACTTGTGGCTCCACTCTCTTTCTCTCCCCAGTCCACCACACCATGATGTCGTCTAACACAGGCCCTGCCACTAGCACTACCTGCCTGCCCTGCCACCATAATGGACAGATTCTCTAACTGTGAGCTCCCAATAAACATCTTCCCCCATAAGTTTGTTTGGGTTGTTTTTTCTTCTACAATGATGACAATAGACTAATACATTGTCTAAAAATAAAAATTAAAAAGGGGCTGGGATAGAGCATTGCCTAGCATGTGCAAGGCTCTGGGTTCAATCCTCCAATAGTGCAAAAAGAAAAAGTATAAAATGAAAAGCAAGTGTATTTTTCCTTTGGTTTCTTAAACCACTTCTCCTGCTTCCTATATAACCACATCAGACACATGAAATCTCCACTGAATAAGCAGAAGTGGAATTACATTAGGCAAATGAAAACAGCAAATGCTAATTCTGCAAATTCACATTAGGTCACTTTGGCTCCATACTGCTCTCTTGCGTGCTCATGCTCTCTCTTTCTCTCCCTCCCTCTCCCTCTCTCTCTGGCCTGCATGTAAAAAGATAATCCTTCTCTAAAACAAAATCCTTCTTTTGTTCTCCCTATTCTCTGTTTTAAGTCTTTCTAAATGAGATTTAGCTCAGTTGGTAGAGCACTGTGCTGCAGTCTCTGAGGTCCCGAGTTTAATTCCCAGCACCGCAAAAATGGGAGAAGGACCTGGCAATCCACTCCCAAGGCAATCCCGAAACAGTCAGCCATTGAAAACCCTATGAGGGTCGCTATGAGTCGGATACTGACTCGACGGCACCTAACAACAACAACAATAACAATCTCTAAAAAGGAAGACATGCTAATACAAACCTCTCAAGATTGGAGTCAGGGTTAAAGAAAGCACATAAGGTGTTTTTGAAAAGCCTAACTCAAAAATGCCTGCAGCTGTAGCCCTGTGGCATCAGATCCCGTCAGATCTCGGAAGCTAAGCAGAGTCGGTCCTGGTTAGTACCTGGATGGGAGACCACCTGGGAACACCAGAAGCTGTAGGCTTGGGAGAAGGACCTGGCAACCCCCTCCCAAAAATCAATCTGCCATTGAAAAACCCTGTGGACAGCAAAGAAGCACTGACAATAGTGTTTCCCCTGTTGTACAGAGGGTCGCTATGAGTCGGTACCGACTTGACGGCACCTAACAACAACAACAACAACTCAAAAATGGTATTTCGTGAAAAAGAGAAGCATGTATCAAGAATTCAATAAGCCGAGCATGGTGGCACACAGCTGCAAGTGCAGCACTCAGGAGGCAGAGGCAGGAAGATCATGAGTTCGATACTAAACCGGACTACAACATCATGAGAGCCTACAAAAACAACAACAGAAAACCAGGGCCAACAAGGAGCGAGAAATGAGAGTGAGGGTGACCTCAAAGTAAACAGCCCAACTTTAATAGTCTGGGAAATAATTATAATAATACCAACAATACTAAAGGATGGCAATCATGCAAATGGACTAGATTATTCATGTAATACTGCTGACAACGTAAAAAGATAGATCACTACGGAAAAAAGTTTGGACGTAAATCAAAATCAGGATGCATGTGTGTAGATAAATATTCCCACAAAAAGACATGCAAGTAGAATGAAGGCCATTGGTGTGTGGAGGGGGGGATGGGGAGGAGGGGCACGAGAGGGTAAGGGGTACTTATGGGAACAATGTACAATGAAACGCATATATGGAAATGTCACAATGGAATACATGTCAGAATGAAACGCATTAAGTTGTACATTAAAAATTTCCAAAAAAAATCAATGGCCGGTGGAATCAGGAATGACTCGATGTGCCCAATTCTCTTTTACAGGCAGTTATTCCATCTGTGTTCGGGCAGGTGTCCCTGCCAGCCTGTACTTCTAGGTGCCTCTGAAAATCTTCCTGAAACGAGCCACGCCCTTCCCCTAGGTTAGGTCTTTCCCAGCCCACAGCATCTGATCCATCTTCACATTTCCATCTCCCCTTCGGTGCTCGAAGGTGTCTAAGGCAAGATGGGAAAGGTGCCCACTCTGTAATGACACCAAGCATCCATGGAGTACCCTAGCCCACACTTGGAAAAGAACTAACTCCCCAGGGCTGGAGGAGCAGACAGAAGCCCACAGAGTGGCCCAGAAGACAGACGCAAGAGAGGCCACACCCCAAGACCTCTGTCAAAATGAACACAAAAATGACACGAATGGCCTCAGCCTATCAATGCTTCATGTTCTTGCAGGGAGACGTTTCCAACAGCTGCCTCTATCAAAGAATGGTGGTAACCAGCTGGGCACGGTGGCGCACGCCTGTAATCCCAGCGGCTCGGGAGGCAGAGGCAGGAGAATCGCAAGTTCAAGACCAGAGGCAGTCTGCGTAATTTAGCGAGACCCTGTCTCAAAAAGTTAAAAAATGGGTTGAGGGTGCAGCTCAGTGGTCCAGCACTTGCAAAGCATGCAAGTGTGAGGCGCCCTGGGTTCAACCCCCAGTACTGAAAAAAAAAAAAGAACAGTGGTAACAATAATCGTAATTCTTTTATGTGGCTCATTACTGGTTTTTGATTTTTCTTTTTTGTCTTTTGTTTGTTTGCTTGCTTGTTTTGTTCTGTGGCACCAGGAGGTTGAACCCAGGGCCTCCTGCTTGCATGCTTTTGCAAGCGCTCTACCACTGAGCCACAACCCCAGCCTATTTTTTAACTTGTTACTTTGAGGCAGGGTGTCCATAAATTACACAGGCTGCCTCTGGCCTTGAACTTGAGATCTTCCTGCCTCCGCCCGCCTCCTGACTGGCTGCAATCACAGGGGTGTGACGCTGCACGTGGCTCGTTAGTGTTTTCAAAGCGCTCCTCACAAACACCCTGAGAAGTAATTTGGGCAGGTGTTCTACACCATTTTACGGATGAGAAACTGAAGCTGGGAAGGTTCAGAAGAGCTGCTGAAAGTCCTGTGGCCAGTAAGAGGAATAGCAGACACCGGAAACAGCAGGCCATGATGCACACCGGGGGCCTCTCAGTGCCACTTCCTTTCAAGGCAGGCGGATGCAATCTGGATGCAGGTTCCTGAGGAATCTTCAGTCCGCACCCAGCTCCGGGGTTCTGTTCAGCTGCACAGGTGAGTGAGAGACGCCTGTGGTTTCCTGTCTGGCTGGAGCAGCTTTCACTGGTAACAAGGGACATAGGAAGAAGGATGCTGTACAGAGGGCACCTAGGCAATTGTCCCTGGAGAAACACAGGGGCTGAAAGACACCTGCCCGTCTGTTGTTGTTGTTGTTGTTGTTAGGTACCATCAAGTCGTGTCCGACTCATAGCAACCCTCATAGGGTTTTCAATGGCAGATTGTTTCAGGATTGCCTTGGGAGTGGATTGCCATGTCCTTCTCCCATGTTTGCGGTGCTGGGAATCGAACTCGGGACCTCAGAGACTGCAGAGCAGCACTCTACCAACTGAGCTAAATCCCAGCTCCTACCTGCCCGGCTAGAGTCGCCTAAATCTGAATCCCTCTAGACACACAAAGGTGGACTCGGTCACCTCGTACCATACAGAACACATTACCTGGGCGCCCATATGAGCTGAGCGTTAATAGGTTAAAGAAGGCTTTGAATGATGTTATGGTCAATTGGTCCAAATTGGATTATTAAGAAGGAAGCTTGCCTGTTAGAGTTTTTCCACTTGTGCTTGGGAAGGACTCTCAGAGAAGAAACCTCAGAGATTAATCCTCCGATGGTTTGATACAAGCTGACCCCGGGTGGAGTTTTCTGTGCTCTTGCGAAGATAAGTTTTGTGGTTTTGATAAACAGCCCTTGAGAGAATGACTGAAAATTTTTTGGCCTCCTGACAGGGCTAATGTCAACTAGATAATCCAAGTAATATGCCTGCTTTATTTGCATTCTTAATTTTGAGTCTTACAGACTTTGGACTTGATTCATTTCTGTCTATCTAATTAAAAAAAAAAAAAGACAAACTCAAAAATACTGATTTAATATGGCATGCTTTCCAGTGAGTTGTGCTAACCCCTGTAGCCTTATGGTTTGGATCCTATTGGAGGTCTTTACCTTTGGCAGGGGAAGATTCTTTTTTTTAAATGATCTAGTATAAATCCCCCTCCCGCTGGGAAATCCTTCTGCATGGCTGCTGCTTTTTTTTTTTTTAATTCAAAGGACAATAGGGAAGAAAAAGTGGGGGAAAGGCTTTATAAAACTGAGCCAACAGAGAAAGAGCAAATGTAAGAAACAATGTAAGAGAGATAAAAATGGTGGCGATTCCATGAGAAGAACCTCACTCACAATCTTAGCAAACAGATGTGATCAGAAGATATAAGGCCAGGCGTAGTACCACACGCCTATAATCCCAGCACTCGCCTATAATCCCAGCACTCAGGAGGCTGAGGCGGGAGGATTTCAAGTTCAAGGGCAGCCTGGGCTACATAGTGAAACCTTGTCTCAAAAAAGAAAAGAAAAGAAAAGAAGAAAAGAAAAACTACAAAAAGAAAAGAAGAGGAAGCTGAGAAAGGACTAGGAGGATAGAGAAAGGGAGAGAAATAACACATAGCTTGGAGATGAAAAGGAGCAAAATTGAAGTTTAAGGTGACTCATTCAAGGGGTGACACAGAGACCCAAAGAGAGAGACTCTGAATATAACTAAAGAAATGGTGAGAGGATTAAGAGATGAGGAGTCCTAGACACTGATGTATCTCTGAGCAGCCTGCAGAAGCTCTTCCCCAGATAACCAAGGACACAGCAATCAAACATAGGAATGACCCCACTCCCTCTCAAGACCCCTCCATAACCATCTTGTGCATTCTTATTCCTAAAGTATCTCTCTGTTAAGTATGTCTGACACACACCAAGAAGGCTCCCTGGATGGCCACAATCTAAAATAAACAATGGCAAGGAAGGCGGCTGCGATAGCACACGGTTCTAATCACCAAAGACTCTCACGGTCCGCGTGACTTGTTATCAGCAGGCACGGAGCTGAGAGGCGTGCCTGGCCCAGCTAATCCCTCCCTTGACATGAGGTTCATTTCCCAAGTAAAGCTGTAAATCTTTGCCATTCCTCCTCCAGGCTGCCAGCTCATTAGAGCAGTTAGAGGCACACTGAGCACTGTATAATAACAGATCATTAGACATTTTGGACAGCAGTATCCAAAATGGCAATCTGACCACACCATGGAGTTGGGGGAGCGGTGCTTCCGGGGATTCCAGGACGCTGAGATATTCAAGGAGGTGATCAGGGTCGTGTAGACGAGAGGGAGCCTGGATGGAGCCGTGCATAACACAGAGATTCGCTATGGGTTCAACAGTCCACCCTCCCCCTGCCTGCTGATGAGAGGGGCCAAGAAACAAACATCTTTCCCCAAGAAGGAAAAGGAAAGAGGCTCTGGGAAACTGATTCTGAATCTCCAAAGTGAGAGAAGATGGAACCTCTTGTAATCTGTTGATAGACATGCTCTGTCCTTTCTCACTTTATACTCTAACCCCAGGTCCTGGAGATGGAAAATTTTGAGCTCCCTCCTGTCATTCCCCAAAGCTTCTTCTCCCCTACCAGGGTCTGCTAGCTCTCATTCAGGAAGATTTTCTACCTTTTCCATTCCCAATGTCCCAGTCTCAGGTCAAGTTCATTACTTATGCTTGGAACCACTGTCATTACTAATTACATCTCTTTTATAGGGTTATTGTGAGAATTAAATAAAATGGTACAATATAATGCATTTGGTACAGTACCTGACAAAGGAAAGGGTGGTAGTTATTATTGTGACCTATGAGATTATCTCTTGTGGAATTAGGGTTCTCCAAAGGAACAAAGGGGCTGGGTTTAGCTCAGTTGGTAGAGCGCTGCTCTGCACTCTCTGAGGCCCTCAGTTCCATCCCCAGTACCATAAAAACGGGAGAAGGACGTGCGGATTCTGAAACAATCAGCCATGGAAAACCCTATGAGGGTCACTATGAGTCAGACCCAACTCAACAGCACCTAACAACAACAACAACGAAGGAACAAAATCAATAAGATACTGTTATAGTTTGAATCTGAAACGGCTCACATTTTGAACAGTTGCTTCCCAGCTAGTGGTACTGTTTTCCAAGGTTGTAGAAAATTTAGGTGACAGCAAGAGGAAGTAAGTCACTAGGGGTGGGCCTTTGAAGGTTATTCCCAGCCTCAGCTTCCTGTAAGTTCCCTCTGCTTCCTTTATGCCATGATGTAAACGCTGTCCTGTATCATACACTCCCACCACTTGCTCTGCCATGTTTTCCCTGCCCCCCCCAAACTCTCTGAAAACCATTGTTGTTGTTAGGTGCGTCGAGTCGGTATCCGACTCATAGCAACCCTCATAGGGTTTTCAATGGCTGACTGTTTCGGGATTGCCTTGGGAGTGGATTGCCAGGTCCTTCTCCCATTTTTGTGGTGCTGGGAATTGAACTTGGGACCTCAGAGACTGCAGCGCAGCGCTCTACCAACTGAGCCAAATCCCTGAACTGAGCCAAGCCCCTGAAAACCATTAGCCAAGATAAATACTTCCTTCTAAGTTGCTTTGCTAGGCTTTTTGGTCACAGCAGTGCAAAACTAACTAGTACAGATATACATATATATGCAGGTATATATGCATGTGTGTGAGTGCTCCTTAGAAGCAAGGATGGCTAAACTGTGTCATATATTTTGGACATGTTGTCAAGAAGGACCAATCTCTGGAGAAGGACATCATGTTTGGGAGAGTGGGAGGGGCGGTCAGTGAAAAAAAGAAAACCCTCAACTAGATAGAATGACCCAGTGACTGCAACAATGGCTTAAACATAAAAAAGATTGTGTCCGGCACAGTGTCCAGGAATGCTTCATTCTATTGTACCTAGTGTTGCCAACTCAATAGCACCTAATAACAGCAACGTGTGTGCGTGTGTGTGTGTGTGTGTGTGTGTACACACGGGCAAAAAGGGAGCAGACCACTAGGCTGGAAATCCATGTTGTGAGAGTTGGACCGCAGATCAGAACTCATGCAAGGTATTTTGTCATAATCATGAGGAGGATTCCTTCCTCTTTTTGCACCTCAGATCCTAGAATCAGAGAAATAGGTTAACTGCCCTCTGAGGCCTCAGACAGCTAGCTTATGTAATGCGTCTATCAACAAACACTGCACTTGCTGAGCGTGTCTGATATGCCCTCTGTTCACAGCAATGGAGACAAAGCCCTGAAGAGGGCAGAGCCCTGCCTTCAAGGAACGTACAAGTGAAGCGAGGAAAACAGCGCATGATAGGCGGTACTTCAGGCGCTGGTAAGTGCTGGGAGCAATGCAGAGCATTTCATGAGATGGAGTGGGCGAGTGACTCAGGAGACGGTCACTTTACTAAATGACCAAGGAGGCCTCTCTTAGCCCTTGCATTGACACCTGAATGCAGTCAAAGAGGCAATGCAAAGGTGGAACTTAGAGCTCCACAGAGCAGGAGATGTACTGAAGTGCCCTGCCCTGGGGGAGATGCATCATGGCATCCCAAAAGGCCAGAAGTGCTCATGGCACACCTGCTGGCCTGAGCTGCTTGTCAGTGTCAGATACTCATGCTTCAAATTCTTCCAGAGTTTTAGGCAAACGCCAACCTACCCCCAACACACATATATATACACCCACATATGCCATGCACATGGGCATACACATGCACCCAAATACACCTCTCCACTTGTCTTCCTATTAAGGTTTGAATCTAAGATGTCCTGCAAAGGTCATGTGTCTAAATTCTTGGTCCCTGGGTAGTGGTGCTGTTCTGGGAAGGTATGGAACTTTGGGGGATTGAGATCCAGCTTGCAGAAGTGAATCGCTTGGGGGGAGGCCTTTGGAGGTTTTATCTGGTGCCCTGGTTTGAGTATTCTCTGCTTCCAGACCGCCATGGTGTGAGACTCTCAGCCACAGGCTCTGCCACCTGCCCTGTCGCCATACCTGCCCTTCCTCTGTGGACCAAAATCCTCTGAATGTGAACCTCAATAAATCTTTCCTCCCACAAGTTGTTTCTGTCAGGTATTTCACCACAATGTTGCACAAACTGGCTAACACAACTCCCCTGCTGATTTCTCAATGTAAATGATTCATTTACAGGGAATGAACCCAAAGTAAACACAGTGGACACCACCCCCAGGGAGAGGCAGGCAGTCCTCCCAAGACAAAGACAAAGCTCTGTGTTTTCCCCAGTCACTAAGTTTATCCTTTCCATACAATAAGGGAGGCTACAGAAAAGATCTTGATAAACTCCTGCCAACTCCCTGTTCTCTACCTCTTTTCATTAAGGCAAAAATTGCAGGCTGGGTCACTAGACTCTCAGCAAACATACCTCCAGCCTGGAACATGGAAGCCACTGTTCTGGTGCATGGGATCATGCATATTTGAGTATATGTGTGTGCTCACATGTGAGTGTGGATGCATGTGTATGTGAGCATGTATGCATGTGCCTGAGTAGGTGTGCACAAGCGTGTGAGTACTTGTGCATGCACATGTGTGAGATGCACACATGTGTACGCATGTGTCCAGTTGAAGGACGGAGTAAGGAAAAGATACTCAGCCATTCTGGGCTGCTGCTGATCGGTTGTGTAATCTACAACCTAACCTATATTTTTCCTAATCTTTAATCATCAACAAGAAATAAGCAGGGTGGTGCTCAATGATCCAAGAGGGGAACTGCTAACCAAGGCAAAGTGCCAGTGTTGACAGTAGAATGTCCAAGAAAGCAGACCCTGTACACACCCATGAAGGTCCTTTGACATCCTTCACACACTAAAGAGAGCCAGGGAGCTTCTACTTAAAAAACACAGCCAGTTTAAGTTGCTCTATGGGAAAGAACAGGCTGGAGTTTAGTGCAGTTGGTAGAGTGCTGCTCTGCAGTCTCTGAGGACCCAGGTTCAATCCCCAGCACTGCAAAAATGGGAGAATCCACTACCATTGGCATGGCAATCCACTCCCAAAGGAATCCAGAAACAATCAGCCATTGAAAACCCTAGGAGGAAAATGCCCAATAAAAATATGCAAAAAAAAAGAAAAAAAGAAAAAAGAAAACCCTAGGAGGGTCGCTATGAGTTGGATACAACTCAATGGCACCTAACAATAATAATAACATGGGAAAGAAAGAATAACATGTGAGTCAGGAGCAGTTCAGAGATATGCACAGATGTATAGCCAGTGTGTCCTACGTGCCTTCCTCCTCTATGGGGTTTCTGCGGCTTATTCCTGACAACATCTCTGAGAACTTGCCAGAGTCCATTCATGGTTCTATTTTTCTGTGCAACACTATATAGAACAGGTGTAGTTACACTACTTGGTGCTGGGCTCCCACAGCCCACACCCTGACATTCATTTGGCTACTTTTCACCTCAGTGTCAAGTTTTCATCGAAATATCTGAAGTACAGACTTCTGGAATGTGGGTTACACGGATTTCTAACTTCTTACTTCTCCCTATGATGCTGTGAGGGCTTGTGTGTTGCTGTGATGCTGAAAGCTATGCCACTTGTATTTCAGATACCAGCAGGCACCCATAGTGGACAGGTTTAAGTTGAGCTTCCAGACTAAAACTGACTAGGGAGAAGGACCCAGAATCCCACGCTAAAAACAATTATCCATTGAAAACCCTATGAACAGCAGAGAAGCACTGTCAAATACAGTGCTGGAAAATGAGCCCCCCCCCCCCAGGCTGGAAGACATTCAAGAAACGACTGGGAAAGAGTTGCCTCCTCAAAGTAGAGTTGACTTTAATGGCAGGAATGGAGTAAACTCCCTGGGACCTCCTTTTGTTGATGTGGCATAGCTCAAAACAAGAAAAACACAGTGGCTACAACAATAGGCTCAAACATAAAAAGATCATGTGCATGGCACAGTGTTGGGTAGTGTTGCGCTCTGTTGTAATAGGGTAACTATGAGCCCAATTCAACTCAACAGCACCCAACAACAACAACAACTTTCTCCTTAATTTGTCTTAGCAGACTGTAATGTTTTAGGACACTCTTTTCTGAGGAAAAAGGAAAAAACTATGTGGAAATAGAAACCTTCAATTGATGAGTTCTATCTATACACCGCCTGCAGCCGTAGCACTGTGGCTTCTGATCCCATCAGATCTCGCAAGCTAAGCAGGGTCAGGCCTGGTTAGTACCTGGATGGGAGACAACTTGGGAAGACCAGATACTGTAGGCTTGGGAGAAGGACCCAGAAACCCACTCCCAAAAAATTATCTGCCATTGAAAACCCTATGAATAGCAGAGAAGCACTGACAACAGTGCTTCAACTGTTGTATGTAGGGTCACTATGAGTCGGACACCTACTCAATGGTACCTAACAGCTACAATAACATCTATACACCAGACACTTCTACTTTCTTTCCCATTTTAACCTAACAGCCTACAATGCTAAGGGAGGCAAAATGACTCCACTATTCCAGATTCTTTTCATTGAAAGTAGTGGAAGTCCAACTTAAATGAGCTGAGACCCAGAAATGAATGTATTGCCTCAAAAACTGAAAAGTCCAAAGATGGAACTGATAGATCAGATAAAGGTGATGTAAGCTTTCAGAGAAAGCTCCAGAAATTTTTGAACTTCCATTTCTTAACTCTGTTTCCCTGTGTGTTGGTTAAGGACTAGCATGTAGCCCAGTGGTAGAGCACTTGCCTAGCATGTGTGAGGCTGTGGGTTCCATCTCCAGCAAGGTTCTGAAGGAGAAAAAGTCTTCTGTGTTGGTGAGATGCATTTTCAGAGAATGTTTCCCAAAAAAGACAGCAGAGAGCATTAGCCTTGTACTTCCCAAAAAGCTGACCCTCCATGCAAGAGCCTGATCACTCTCAAAAGTTCTCATTGGTCAGAAGCAGGTCACGTGGCATCTGGAGTGCGAGAATAGGATCAGCCCGGACCACATGGCTAGAAAATGGGAAGGGATGTTTTCCCCAAAACGACGTTGACAGATTTATTTTTACATGTTCATTGTCCTTCTGGGGAAGACTGACTAGGGATGAGTCCCATGTCAGAAACTGCAGAAAGGACCATGGCTAATATTTTTGAGATATTTCATCTTATACATTTTTTTAGATCCCTAAATTCTTCCATTTTGGTCTCTCCATTGGCCAAATGCTTTCTTAGTTTGTTATTCCCTTCCTACCTGCACACACCTCCATTCTCTGAAACTCATTACCAGTAGAAAGCAAAGGATTTTAAAGGTTGGCTGCTGGGGAGGAGCAGAGGGTGGGGGAGGAGAGGCAGGTAAGAAGAATTAGCTTCATTATAGATCCTGAACTAACCCATGTGAATTCAAATCTCATTCATACAGGTTCCCAATGTTTGTGCTACAAAACATTATTCCCTTATGATGAAACATGAAGAAAAGTTTCCTTGGTCAAATAGTGCTTGAAAACATCACATCCTGCTTGACAAGAGAGTCACAACACGCATTCATGCATTAAAAGCTCTGAGAAGCCAGGCACAGTGGCACACACCTGTAATCCCAGTGACTCGGGAGGCAGAGGCAGAAGGATCACAAATTCAAGGCCAGAGGTAGCCTGTGTCACTTAGTGAGATCTTGCCTCAGGAAATCAAAATTGGGCTGGGGGTGCAGCTCAGTGGTGGAGCACTTGCAAAAGCATGAGTGAGGCCCTGGGTTTAAGTTCTGAACCTCATAGGAGAGAAACCAGTTTAACTTTCTGATACATTTGTCAAACTACTCCATCTTCAAACTATCATATTAACATCTCCACAACATGATCATACATGTTGGTTGGTAAATGCCGGTCTGGGGAAGTTATGCCAAAACCACACACTTCTCTTTCTAAACACTTCATCAAGTTTGAGGGCAAAATAAAGCCCTTTCACAGACTCAACTCAAAAAATATATCTGCCACATACAGTTTCTTAAGAAGTTTTTGGAACATAATTACCACTAGAACAAGGGATTGGGAGAAAGAGAAAACAATCAGCCACTGAAAACCCTATGAATAGCAGAGAAGCACTAACAATATTGTTTCACTCGTACATAGGGTCAGACGCCGACTCTACAGCACCTAACAACAACAACAAGGGAGTAAACAAGATAGAAGTAAGAAAGGGCCAGCCCCCAACAACCCTGGATGCATGAAGGAGCTCAGATAATATTAGCAGAGCCACTGGACCAAGGTCATCAACATCTTGCAACTGAGAGAGAAATCAATGATTTTTAATCTATGCTAATGAGAGGCTGTGGTTGTAGCATTTGGAGATGGGGCTGGGAATGGGCATGTTAGTGGAGATGGAAGGAAGAAAGAGAGCTAAAAACTTTATCTGAAAAAGGGTCTGCAGTAATGCCTGATATTTAAAAATAAAAACAGATGATGAGGAGAAAAAGAAAAGGAGAGGAAAAATAGAAGGACGAAGAGAAGGAATATGAATATACTATTTAAAAACGGGCTGGGATTTAGCTCAGTTGGTAGAGCGCTGCTCTGCAGTCTCTGAGGTCCTGAGTTCGATTCCCAGCACCACAAAAAAATGGGAGAAGGACATGGCAACCCACTCCCAAGGCAATCCCAAAACAATCTGCCATTGAAAACCCTATGAGGGTCGCTATGAGTTGGACACGACTGGACGGCACCAAACAACAACAACAACAATTTAAAAACATGGCAAACTGAAGTAGTAGCCTTGGTGAGGGAGAAGTAAAGGAAATAAGGAGTCAAGCTGGCTAGTTTTCCCAACAAGCCTTAAATAACCACTTATCCCAGCTATTGTTGTTGTTGTTGTTAGGTGCCTTCGAGTTGGTATCTGATTCATAGCGACCCTCAGGGTTTTCAATGGCTGAGTGCTTCGGGATTTCCTTGGGAGTGGATTGCCAGGTCCTTCTCCCATTTTGCGGTCTGGGAATTGAACTCGGGGCCTCAGAGACTGCAGCGCAGCACTCTACGCACTGAGCTAAATCCCAGCCCTATCTCAGCTGTATGGATATGTAATGTTAACACAAATTTATATGATGACAAATTTTAAAAATAATAACCAAAATTACAACCCCACCTAAAGGAAATTTGGAAGTAAGTCAAATAAATTATAAAGAAAATTAGACTGAAACCCTGAGATAAAACTATCAGAGAACAGATTAGACCTGGCGGACCCATCCATGAAGACTGACATCTGGTAAATGAGACTTTTTTAAAAGAAAGCATAGGAACTGACATTATTAAAGACATAATGTAAGCATATTATTCAGAACTGAATGGTATGATAACCAGGATTGGAAAGTGTTCTGCATCTTTAGAGCAACACCTCACAATCATCACGTTAAAGGACTAAAGGTAGAAACTCGAAATCCTGAATGAAAATACTCTCCTCATCAAGAACGAGAAACAGACTAAAAGGAAACTGCTCACCAACACCACAAGAGTATAGAAAAACATCACGAGATCTCAGCAAATTTCCAGGAAGGATGAATTTCAACTAAGATAAATCAGTGATCACATGTGAATGGTGAATAAACTCATATTCCAACATAAAAGGAATCAATGTTTATGTCCTACACACCATTTCTTTAAGAATTTCACTTGAGTTTGTGCTGCAGGAAATAAGAGAGAAAATTCTAAGAAAGGAAAGACATGAGAAATAGAAACCAGTAGAACTAACCAAAAAAGCCACGATAGGAAGTCCCAGGCCACCCAGGAAATGAACGTGAACAATTCAGATAGTGAAGTCCCAGGAGATAGATGCAAGAGAAAGTAGAGCTGGTGATATTCTTTTATCTGTTTTATTTTGTTTTGTTTAAATGTGTGATTGAGTGGAGAGGGCAGAAAAAAATTGAAAATACAAGAAAGCCCAATGGTACAAGAAAATGAGAGGCATTTTGAAATCCAGGTATCTGAGTCAGATTTCTATCACTATAACAAATACTTGAGAAAGTAAATTTATATAGGGGAAAGGTTTATTCTGGCTCTCCATTTTGGAGATTTTCATCCATAATCAATTGGCCCTTTTGCTTTTGGGCCTGTGGTAGCACATCATGGTAGGAGCACGTGGCAGGCAAAACTACTTACCTCATGTTCATGAAGGGAAAGAGGATAAGAGGAAGAAAGGAGGGTCCCATGACCCCTCCAAGGGCACACGCCAATAACCTAAAGACCTCCCACCAGACCCTGCCTCCCAGTCCATCACCTCCCAATCACATCACACTCCAGACCAGGTCTCCAACACAAGGGCCTTTGGGAACATCTACAATTCAAACCATAGCACCAGGAAAAACAAAAAGAGATGTTATTATAATCCCTGGTTCCATGGTGAATAATATTGACCCGATTACAATAATATAAACTCTGTTTTTCAGTTTTCCTCCCTTCTTGTAGATTAAATATAAGCAATTCAGCTGGACAGGTGGTACAAATCTGTAATTCCAGCACCTGGGAGGCTGAGGCAGGAGGGTCGTGAGTTTGAAGCCACCCTGGGCCACATAGCAAGATCCAGGCCAGCCTTGGCTACAGAGTGAGACATTTTCTCAAAAATAAGTAAATAATAAATATAAAATACAAATGACTCAATTATGTTTCTGGAAAGGACTATAAATAGAATAAAACTCAATTCTACAAAACTTTAAAGTACAGGTAGTAGAAGCTGAAGAGCGGAGAGGGGAAAAAGAGCCAGTGGTGAAGAATAACACAAATATGTGCATCTTGCTCAAAGAAGAGTTGAGACAATGTCTATTGTTAATGGAACAGTAAACAAACAAATGCAAGTGAAAAGAATAAAGAAAAGAGATGAAACTAAAATTGAAGCAATGAGCCAGGTTTTGTGGTGGATGCCAGTAATCCCAGCAGGCAGGAAGCTGAGGCAGAAGTATCACAACCTGGGCTACAGAGTGAGACCCTGTCTCAGAAAAAAATAAAATAAAATGATAAAATAGGAAATCAGTGGGGATGGAGCTTGTTGGTGGAGCACTTGTCTAGCATGAACAAGACCTTGGGTTTGATTCCCCGCATTGCAAATAATAATAATAATAATAATAGCAATAAGGAAACAAAGGTAATGGTAGAGATGAAATTATGAAAGAGCTAAATTCTCACCCATCCTAGTCCTAGGTCAAAAAATAAAGTCTAAAATCAAAACCTTTGTATATTGCAGTGCAAGCATATTTACAACTATCAGTAGAAATATCTTAAAGAGTTCAAAGTTCTTGCCTCTGAGAAAAGGAATTTAGCAGTAGAAAAGAGTTGTTGTTTTTGTTAGATGCCATTGAGTCATGTCTGACTCATAGCGACCCTTATAGGGTTTTCAATGGCTGACTGTTTCAGGATTGCCTCCAGAGTAGATTGCCCCATCCTCCCATTTTCGCAGTGCTGAGAATCGAACTCAGAACCTCAGAGACTACAGAGCAGCACTCTACCAAATGAGCTAAATCCCAGCCCAGAAAATAGACTACCATAGTTTTATTCATTTTCAAGTCCATCAAGCATTTCAACATTTTAATCATACACATATATTAGTGTGAAAAAAGGCCTTTATTTTAAAGAAATTCAACTGAAAAAATCATGGCTACCCTCAGCTCTGTTCCTACTACAGATGCCTCTCACTCACCTTACAGAGGATCACATCCCAATAAAGCCATCATAAGTTGAAAATATCATAGGTCCAAAATGCATCTGATAGATCAAACATCCAAGTTCAGCAGCACAGTACCCTGTGAGGGTGTCAGCAACTCGCTGTCATTACTGCATGGCTCCCTGGGGTCTTTGGCTCATTGTTGCCACCTCACACTGTGAGAGACTACCTTACTGAATTTTGCATGTAGCTGTAGCCCTGTAGTGGCAGATCTAAGAAGCTAAGCAAGGTTGGGCCTCGTTAGTACTTGAATGGGAGACCACCTGGGAACACCAGGTGCTGTAGGGTTGGGATAAGGACCTGGCAACCCACTCCCCAAAACAATCCACCATTGAAAACCCTATGAATAGCAGAGAAACACTGACAGTAGTGTTTCGCCTGTTGTACATAGGGTCACTATGAGATACCAACTTGACAGCACCTAACAAGAGGGAGAAACTGAAGCAAAATTCAAATCCAAAGTATGGTTTACACTAAGTGCTTATCATTTTCCCATCATAAAATTGAAAAATTGTAAGTTGAACTATGGTAACCTGAGGACCTTTTATACATATGTCTAATCAAAGATCAGCCCACTATGCCAAAATCAGGAAGGAGTGTGTCCTTGACTCAGCCCCCTGTTGGAGCCCTCCAACCCTCCAATCCAACAAAAGTCTGACTAGGCTAGGACACAAGTTCCTAAGGAGCTAGAAGACAACTCTGCAGATACTGTACTCATCCTGAGCCAAGTAGACCAAGAGAGCTTAAAGAGAAGAACAACAGATGATCAAATGCTCTGGCAAATGCAGAGACCTCCAACAGCCTCCCACTGTGCCATGCAGTATTTAAATTTTTCAAAAAAAACAGCAAGAAGCCTGGCACAGTGGTGCACGCCTGTAATCCCAGCAACTTGAGAGGCAGAGGCAGGAGGATCGCAAGTTTGAGACCAGAGGCAGTCTGTGTAATTTAGTGAGACCCTGTCTCAAAAAGAGAAAAAAAATAGAAATGGCCTGGGGACGCAGCTCAGTGGTCCAGCATTTGCAAAGCATGCAAGTACAAGGCCCTGGGTTCAACCCCCAGTACCACACGAAAAAGAAAACCCAAGAACTCTGCGCAGCTTTAAGACCCACTTTATGACACACTCTTGCCTACATTCTATACCCTTATTTTTAAAACAAAATGTTTACACCATAAATTCTGTAACTGACATAAAAGAAATCCACAATACATGTTTTTAAAATGTGATTTTATATTAAAAATTCATTTTAACCATATAAATGCCCCAGGTGAACTTAAAACGGATATGCAATCCGCAGTTGTTCCACCTTCCTACATAGGCCATTTGGGCCAACCTGATCAATTCTGTCTTTCACATCTTTTCAGTCATGATTGGACCACACAAAGGACTTGAGACTGAGGGCTGGATGACTGCTTTATCGTTGTTGTTGGGGGCCCTGCAGTTGTGTTCAACAATCAGTGACCCTCATAGGATTATCAATGGCTGATTGTTTCAGGATGGTTTTCGGGAGAGGATTGCCACATCCTTCTCCCATTTTTGTGGTGCTAGGCATCAAACCCTAGCCCTCATAGAGTGCAGAGCAGGCACTCTACCAACTGAGCTAAATCCCAGCCCAGATTACCTTTGGTTCCTTTTTACTCCTAGAGCACAATCATTCACCTTCCCAATCCAGTTCCAGGTGATTAATCAATGCTTTTACCTTCAGCAAGTCCTGAACTCCCATTATTGCTCCTCTAGGCAGAAAAGCTGTCAAACATCGTGCTTAACTCTCATCTAGCAGCCTTGCCTAGAATCAGCAAAGCCTCTGAGAGAAAACAGCCCCACATGGCATTCTCACCTCTGGGTTTCTGTCTTCCTGTGGATCTTGGCTTGGTAATTCCTCACTGCCTTATTAGTTTTCCAGTGGCTTCGGGGTGGGGGTGGGGGTTCATGCTTGTCTGACTTTTGTAGATGTTCACAGATAAAGAATTGATCCAAATGACCTCATGTACCATTACTGGAAGAAGAAGACTGACAAGACATGATTGTTACTTTCTTCTTCACTGTGCTTCATATTCTCTGTATATTTTACAGTGGGAATGTGCTTCTTATTTATTTTCAATCAAAAAAAGCCTTGTGTTGTTTACTAAAGATACCTTAGTAAAAGAGAATCACTAAAAATCTCTAAATTCTAGGTTTCTATTCCATACTTATGCCTGCAGCTGTAGCCCTGTGGCATCCAATCCCGTCAGATCTTGGAAGCTAAGCAGGGTCGGGCCTGGTTAGTACCTGGATGGGAGACCACCTGGGAACACCAGAAGCTGTAGGCTTGGGAGAAGGACCTGGCAACCCCCTCCCAAAAATCAATCTGCCATTGAAAACCCTATGGACAGCAGAGAAGCACTGACAATAGTGTTTCCCCTGTTGTACAGAGGGTCGCTATGAGTCGGATACCGACTAGATGGCACCTAACAACAACAACAACAATTCCATACTGTATTTTTAGACCATTCCATGCTGTATTTTTAGACCATAAATCTCCAGTTTTCTTTCAGTGGGATTAATTGGTGCCTATGTGGTAGAAGGGCCCTTCATGTGAAAATATGACCTTTCTTGTTTTGTTTTGTTTTGATTTTTTGCTTGTTTGTTTATCCTTTATTAATAAAACTTGGTGGGGTACAGAGTAATAAGGCTTTTGCTAATTTCCATTGTATACCTGTTACATCATTTTTATTACACTTTCATCAAGTTACATAATTTATAGAACCCTTTGATTAATATGTAGCAAAAATCATATGCAATTATGGGTTATAGTCCCCTGTTTTTTCCCATGTATTCGTGTACTTCCATCATATAATTTAAGATTATCCTCTCCCTTTTTTATCCTTCTGAATTATTTCCCCTCCCCCTTCCCTCTTGCACAATCTTTGCTCCCCCCACTAATCCCCCTTTTCTCTACCTTGCTTATTTTCCCTTCTTAGATAAGCCTGATTGTTCCTTTTTATATAGCTACATATGTTATAGGGTTTTTTCCCCTCCCTCTCAGTTAGATTTAGCTCCCAGACATGAGTGAGAACATGTGGTATTTCTCTTTGTGGGCCTGGGTTCATTCACTTAAGAAGACCAATGGAACAGAACCAAAGACTGAGGGATACACCCACGCAACCATAATCACCTGACATTCAATGGAGAAAAGATAGTCTCTTCAACAAATGATGCTCAGAAAATTTGATACCCATTTGCAGAAAATTGAAAATAGACATGTATCTTGCAATTTGCATGAGAGTCGGTTCAAAATGGATAAGAGAACTCAATATAAAACCAGAAACCTTAAAACTACTAGAAGAAAATATAGGAAACATACTTGAACATACAGGCATAGGTAAGTAGTTCCTTAACCAGACTCCAATTGTCTAGAAAATGGCACCAAGAATTAACAAATGAGACTACATGAAATTAAAAAGCTTCTGTACAGCAAAGGAAGCAATCAACAGAGTTAAAGGAAAGCTTACAGAATGAGAGAGAATCTTTGCATCCTACACATCACACAGAGGACTAATTTCAAGAATATACAAAGAACTTAAGAAAGTCATTGCCAAGACAACAAATAACCCAGTGCATAAGTGGGCAAAGGAAATGAACAGTTTTCAAAGGAAGAAGTTCAGTGGGCCAAGAAACACATGAAAAATGCTCAATATCCTTAGCTATTAGGAAATGAAAATATGACCTTCATTTATTATTTTAATAGAGATTTTTTAATTGAGATATTAAGAGAAATTGACTTTAGTTCAGATAATTTTCCATTAATAACCATGTAAAACTCCAGTGTCTCTTGAAAACTCAATCTAGTTGCTTTACATGTTAAAAAATATATTCTTTTTTTAAAAAAAAAACTTTATGCACACATTCTAATTGTACAAGTTGATGAGGTTCAGTGTTATATTTCCATATGTGCATCTAGTCTGTGCTGATCAAATCCAACCTTCTTTTTCCACTACTACTCTCACATACTCTTCCCAATCTCTAGTATTCTAATATTCTAGTGTTCTACTTTCAAGTTAACTTTATTTAGCTTCCACATGTGCGAAGGAGCATGTGGCACTTATCTTTGTATACCTGTTTTATTTCACTTAGCGTAATACCGTCTGGTATATATACAGCCTTTCTAATTAGGATGTGATGGAATCTCATTGAGATTTTGATTTGTATTTCCCTAATGGCTAAGAAAGTTAAGCATTTTCCATATATTTGTTGACTTTATGTATTTCTTCTTTTGAGAAATATCTATTCAAATCATTTGCTCATTTTAAAAGCTGCAATACTTGAGTTTTGTTGCTATTTTTTGTGTTCTTTATATATTCTGGATATTAACCCTCTGTCAGATGAATAGTTGGCAAATATTTTCTCCCATTCTGTAGGTCAACACATGATTCAATTGTTTACTTTGCTGTGCAACAGCTCCTTAGTTTGATATAATCCTCTTTGTCAATTTTTGCTTTTGTTTCCTGTGTTTTGGGGGTCTTATCCAGAACATCATTGCCTGTACTAGTGTCTTGAAATGTTTCTCTATATTTTCTCCTAGTAATTTCAGAGTCCCGGGTCTTAACTACATGTAGGCCTTTGATTCATCCTGAGTTGCTTTTTGTATGAGTGAAAGACACAAGTCAAGGGTCTGCTCATGGAAAAAGGATATTCATTTTGAGGTAATAAACAAGACAAAGAGTTGAGGATGCCTTCATATTGTTCTCCATCACTACAGACAGATTGAATTCCAGCCCAAGTCCCATCTCATGAGAAAGCCTTTCTCCTGTCTGAACTTAACACTGGTTGCATTTCTCTCTAAATTCATAACAGAGATTGCACCTCACTGACTTAGTTGTTTGAGACCTCAGACCAAAACCTCTAGAAAAGTAATTTATCAAGTTTAAAGCATCATGCAAGTAGAAGTTACAAGTCTAATCTTTAAAGATCAGCATGCCTGTCATTTTTGTTTCCCTGGCTCTTTGACAGAAACCAAATCTTTTGGCTTCTTTTGCACTCCTCTCAAATCATATTAATTCTGAGCACATAGTGGGGACTTAATGTAACTGAATGACTTGAAGAAGAAACAAAACTTCAGTATTTACAATAGAATTTTATGATATTAGTTCCCGCTTATCTCAAGAGGCATGTTCCAAGACCTTTAGTTGATACCTGAAAGTGCAGATAGGGTACTAAACCCTGTAATTTAATGCCTTTTCCACTTTAACTAAGCACTTACACACTGTGGCCATAACTTTTGCAGTTTGAGGTTTGATTGAAAAACTAGCATGAATCTCTTTTTCCTTCTTTTTATTCTTACCAAAGACCTTACTGATGTCAGTGTATCTTTTTTTCCTTTCCCTATTAAGTGGAGAATTTCCCAGCCCAGATTACCTTTGGTTCCTTTTTACTCCTAGAGCACAATCATTCACCTTCCCAATCCAGTTCCAGGTGATTAATCAATGCTTTTACCTTCAGCAAGTCCTGAACTCCCATTATTGCTCCTCTAGGCAGAAAAGCTGTCAAACATCGTGCTTGACTCTCATCTAGCAGCCTTGCCTAGAATCAGCAAAGCCTCTGAGAGAAAACAGCAGGCTTTCTAGATGCTGGCTCTTAAATACAAACAGACATGAAGATCCACCAGGTAATTAGGGAATTTATATGGAAGACAGAGAATCATAGATACACAAACAGAAAACTGATTCTAATAGAAAAGAAATTTTTTAAAAATAGAAGAGAGGGGCTGTGGTCATGGCTTAGTGGTAAGGTACTTGCCTAGCATGCACAAGGCCCTCGGTTAGATCCCTCAGTACTGCAAAAAATAAAATTAGAAGAGAATTTTTTTTAAAGTTCCCACAATGAATGTGATTAGAGATATAAAGGCAGTGTTGTATTTTTAAAATAGGAATAGAGTGCTATAAAAAGGAAAGAATCTGAGAATAAGAAAGAATGCCCACAAAGAATAAATATGAAAGTAGAAATTTTAGATTCTGTAAGGGTTATATGAGTGCCTGCAGCTGTAGCCCTGTGGCATCCGATCCCATCAGATCTCAGAAGCTAAGCAGGGTCGGGCCTGGTTAGTACCTGGATGGGAGACCGCCTGGGAACACCAGAAGCTGTAGGTTTGGGAGAAGGACCTGGCAACCCCCTCCCAAAAAAATTAATCTGCCATTGAAGACTCTATGAACAGCAGAGAAGCACTGACAATAGTGTTTCCCCTGTTGTACAGAGGGTCACTATGTGTCGGATACCGACTCGATGGCACCTAACAACAACAACAAGGGTTATATGCACCTATTTGAGGAAGCCATGAAAACTATAGAGAAAAAACCCAAAGAAGAAAAAAGAAAGAAAGAGAGGAGGAAAAAAAAAGTGACAAAGGATGAACTGAAGAGGTCCAGCACCTAGAAGAACAAGGAGAAAAAACTGCATGAAGAAGACACCAAAGAACTATTAGAAGAAAATTCCAGAAAGCTAAAAAAGAGAACTGAGTCTTCCAACAGGAAAGATTCACAGCAGGCAGGGCTGGGCTCACCCTAGATGGCCTGCTCTGCCCTGGGGAGGTCATTCAGACACTGTGTTTGTATTAATGAGATTTTTAACTTGGAACATGAAACACCTGGCCACTTCTTTACACTCTTCAGATCCAAGAGGTTTTCCTCTCAGAAGAACAAATCATAGCACCACTGTTTGCCTTGCACTGCTTAGCAAAGAGGTAAACATATCCACATATTTCCGTTCATTAGCTAAGTCATCAAATGAGCCATTATTATTGTTGTTAGGTGTCCTGCAGTCAGGCCTGACCCATAGTGACTCTATTTACAACAGAACAAAACAGTCCCCAACATTATGGCATACCAGGGACTATGTCAGTGCTTCTCTGCTCTTCATAGGGTCTTCAATGGATGATTGTTTTGGGAGTGGCCTGCCAAGTCCTTCTCTAAAGCCTACGGCATCTAGTATTCCCAGGTGGTCTCCCATCCAAGTACTAACCAAGCCCGATTTGCTTCCAAGATCTGACGAGACTGGACACTAAGTATGGTGTGGCTGTAGAAAAATGAGCCATTAGGTCTTATTAAAACCTAATTGTGAGACTTCCTTTTTCTCTGTAGTCCAAACGCTAAAATGCCAAGAGAAGGTGACGTTCCAGAGGTACGGAGTAGTGCTGGAGGTCATGTCGGAGGAAGGGAAAGGAGGGGACTGAGTTCCTGCTGACTGCCAAGCAAGATAAAAATTCCAGAACGCCTTCCAAATTCCTGGGAGATGCCCCAAAGGTGAAGCACATGGAGTTTTCCTCCTTTTCCTTTCAGGAGAGAAGAAACAACCATAGGTCAGCCTGAGTATTCAGCTCAAGGACAACTTCGCCTGACATTTACCCCCAACATTACAAAGGTTTACATATTTTACTCCTAAAGTGTCATTCTCACTGCATATGCATGAGGCTCCCTAATTAAAATCAGGACCAAAATGATGCTTAAACTGTGATGAAAATATGTCCTACTACCCAAGATTCCTAAGACCAAGAATATTTTGGGAATCCAATATATGTGTGACGATGAATGTACGAGGCCAGGCTGGCCACATTACTTACAAACAGAAAAAGCAGAGGTGTACCAGATGTTCAGCAATTTGTGGTATATTTATACTATATATTGCAGTCATTTAAAATTATTGATCCTTAGGAATGTTGAATGATGTGGGGAAATGTTTGCAGGATCATTAAATGGAAAAAGTATAAAAATATGCATAATTCCAATTCTGTAAAAACTGGAATAAATTTATTTATGTGTATATGGGTTTGTATATATGTGTTTATTTGGCACATTCTTACTTATGACAATTAAGAAATACTCTTAAAATGTTAACTGTTACGTTTCTGGAGTGAGAAATATCTCTTATTTATCTACTTACCTAGGTGTTCCTAATTTTCTGCAATGAATATATGTTATTTTTATGGTGAGAAGGGAAAACATACTAAAAGATATAAGAAGCCTGCTCTGCCAAGGATCAAGTTTTTTTCTATTAACATGCAGCATTGAAACTAACAGGTCTCAACTTGAAGGTCAAATCCCTCTCAAATATTCCTCTCACTCTCCCTCTCTGCTCTTCATTCAGTTGTTGTTGTTGTTAGGTGCCCTCGAGTCGGTATCATAGCAACCCTCATAGGGTTTTCAGTGGCTGACTGTTTCGGGATTGCCTTGGGAGTGGATTGCCAGGCCCTTCTCCCACTTCATTCAGTAGAAAACCTAAATGAAGAAACTGGAGAAGAACCAATCAGAACTGCCCAGGCCAGGTGTGACTGCCATTCAAACAGTCCACACCTGGTTCGGCCTCAGCTGGGGCTCATCCTGATGGCCCAGGAGAACAGAAGCTCTGTCACTGATATGTTAAGTTCTGCACAATGGGCCCCTTTCTACTTGTTCACCTGCATGGTTTGGATGCTACGCTCATGTTCTGTTCCCTGTTGGTGCGAACGAGCTGGCTAAGGTTACCTCTATGTAACAACCAATCCTGAGTGAGAACTACAGTGTCAAAGACACTTGGCAGTGTGACAGGTTTCACTAATCTTCTTGGGAAGGCCAGAGCTTGTCCTTCATTCTCTGAGGCCTGTGATCCGTCAGGACTGACTTAGATTCTGCTCTTTACAAAAGGCTTTTATGGCAACTCCCTACCTCTACCACCAATTCACATGCCATTATCTAGTAAATACCTATGTGCCGAAGGAGGGTCCTGTGGCCACTCCTGTAGATTTGGCTTGTCACCTACATGGATCCCAACTGGTTGCATGAAAAGAAAGAAGGGGCCATGTCCTGGGGGAGCTGTGCCCATGGCCCACACCATCAATCCTTTGAGTTGATGTGAACAAGGATTTGGTACTGTAGGATGCCAGCTGCATTCACACTGACAGAGAATGCAGGTCCAGGTTCCACTAGAAAGGGTGCGTTATCTGAGATGGACAAGGTAAAACCCACAGCGTGACTGAAGCAAAGTCTCTGAGCATGTTGGGACATGAAAACTGTTTCACTTATACATTGATGCACTTGTCTAATCCAGCTGTAAAGACATCCTGACTGCTTCCGCCTGGGTTCAAGGTTAACATCTTACAGCCCTGGCTTGTCTTCCCATCTACCACTTCCTGGGCTCACTCACTCATTAGGCATTCAAGAAGTGCCAAGCGTATGTCGAATACACCCCACCACGCCTAAGTTCCTGTCTCATTACCAACCAGGATGTTGCTCTCTTTTGGCTGATGCATTACCCTCACCTCAAGTCTCTCCTTGTATTTCATGGTCTATAGCCTGCCCTTCTCCAGGACCCAGCCCCTGCCTGCACCTCCTCCACCAAGCTTGCCTTCCACCACAGCCCCAGGCTTCAGCATGGCTTCCCTCCTTGGACTGCTATTGAAACGGTAGCCCTAAAGGGTCTGGCTCATGAGATCTGGAGCCAGGAAAACCTGAGTTTGACTCTGAGAGCCAGTGTTCACTAGACATGGGCCGCTGAACAAGTTCCTTAGCTTCTTTAAGCCTTAATTCCCTTGTTGCTCATGTAGCAATAATAAAAGTACACTTGTGGCAATATAAAACTGGAGGACATTATGCTTAATGAAATATGTTGTTGTTGTTAGATGCTGTCGAGTCGGTATCAGACTCATATCAACCTTCTGTACAACAGGGGAAACACTATTGTCAGTGCTTCTCTGCTGTTCATAGGGTTTTCAATAGCAGATTTATTTTTGAGAGTGGGTTGCCAGGTCCTTCTCCCAAGCCTACAGCTTCTACTGCTCCCAGGCGGTCTCCCATCCAGGTACTAACCAGGCCGGACCCTGCTTAGCTTCTGAGATCTGACAGGATCGGATGCCACAGGGCTATAGCTGCAGGCTAATGAAATATTGGTTGGTTGGTTGGTTGGTAGGTGCCGTCAAGTTGGTATCCGATTCACAGCAACCCCCATAGGGTTTTCAATGGCTGACTGTTTCGGGATGTTGTTGTTGTTGTTAGGTGCCATTGAGTCGGTATCCGACTCATGGCGACCCTCATAGGGTTTTCAATGGCTGACTGTTTCGGGATTGCCTTGGGAGTGGATTGCCAGACCCTTCTTCCATTTTTTCGGTGCTAGAAATTGAACTCAGGACCTCAGAGACTGCAGCGCAGCGCTCTACCAACTGAGCTAAATCCCAGCCCTGTTTCGGGATAGGCTAAGTAAAATAAGCCAGACACAGAAAGACACATACCACATGATTGCACTTACATGTGAGTCTTTAAAAGCGAGAGTGGGGCACCCCTGCAATCCCCGTGACTTAAGAGCCTGAGGCCAGTGAATTGTGAGTTCAAGGCCAGAGACAGCCTGCACTACTTAGCAAGGTTCTGTCTTAAAATTTAAAAAGAGTAGAGGGTTTGGGGTGCTGCTCAGTGGTAGAGCACTTGTCTGGCATGCATGAGGCCCTGAGTTCGACCCACATATACTCAAATAAATAAATAAACTATCAAACTGATGGTGGTAGGGTGTAGAACAGTGGTTGCCAGGTACTTGGAGGTGGGGAAATGGGGAGGTGTTAACCAAAGCATACAAAGTTTCACAAATGCACCATGATAAGTTCTAGAGATCTGAGGTATAGCACCATGACTATGGTTAAAGATACGGTAGTACGTGTTTGAAATTTGCTAAAGGAGGACATTTGAAGTGTTCCCATCTATGGGTGGTGATAGCTATTTTAACAGTTTGATTGTGGTCATCATTTCACAGTGTAGACATATATTAAAACATCATGTTGTGCCGGGCGCAGTGGCGCACGCCTGTAATCCCAGTGATCCGGGAGGCAGAGGCAGGAGAATCGCAAGTTCGATACCAGAGGCAGTCTATGTAATTTGGCAAGACCCTGTCTCAAACAGTAAAAAAATAAAAATGGGCTAGAGGTGCAGCTCAGTGGTCCAACGCTTGCAGAGCATGCAAGCGTGAGGCCCTGGTTTCAACCCCCAGTACAGCCAAAAAAAAAAAAAAACATATGTTGTACACCTTAAATACATAAACTCTCTATTTTCCAATTGTACTTCATTAAAGCTGAGAGTCCTTCCTCATAGAGTTAACATGAAAACCAAATAAATAATTTATGTAAAGCACCCAGCATGATTCCTGGCATATTAAGAGTCAGTAAGTGCAAGTTAATAATACTAACACCAACTTGAAAGAATCTAGAAATCAATACACAAACCCATCCTCTAGCAGGTGAGGTCACTCATTATTTTCAGAGCCAGAGGTAAAACTCAATTCTCCAGACGCCCAGTTCAAGGTTTCTGGATCGCCTATAACAATCACCTGCTGCTTAGCGTGTGTGGCATAATTTACGTTTTTATGTATTTCCCAAAGCACGATATTCCCGAATACAGTAAGTATGCATTATTAAAGTAACCTTCAAAGAAGTGAGCTTCTCCTCTGATCCATGGTTCAGAGTCACATTCACGTATATGATCATGAAGGGGCTGGGATTTAGCTCAGTTTGTAGAGCGCTGTGCTGCAGTCTCTGAGGTCCTGAGTTTGATTCCCAGCACTGCAAAAGTGGGAGAAGGACCTGGCAATCCACTCCCAAGGCAATCCCGAAACAGTCAGCCATTGAAAACCCTATGAGGGTCACTATGAGTTGGATACTGACTCGACGGCACCTAACAACAACAACAACATATTTACACTTGTTAATATGCGAGGAATCAAGCAGGAAACCCCATGTTGGCCCCTCACAGGGTGTGGGTTCCTTCCAAGCCCTTTCGAGTGATGTGCTGGGAAGTTACAGTGACCAGCTGTACTTGTTGGGTCCTCCCTGTAACTATTTGCTTGCTTTCTTAGGAGTATTCATTCACCCAGACCTCCACACCAGGGCCAGTACTGCCATCTTGGTCTCCCTTTCTCAAAGGTAACATCAGTCAAGGAAGAGCGTAAAAGACTCTTGACCAAAGCCACATGACTTCACCTTGTATGTGATCCTAAGTGGGACAACCTGCCAGAGACATCCTAACAGCTTTACCACAGCCATCAAAGACCAAGATTTAGAAAGTACTTGTAAGCAGGTTTAAACATACAGAATAGATGGGTTGGTGGGTCACCGTATGTTTACACTTGCAGATTTCCTTTTTTTTTTTTTTCTTTTTTCTTTTCTTTTCTTCCTTTTTTTTTTCTTTTTTTTTTTTTTTTTTTTTTTTTTTTTTTTTTTTTTTACAGCACTAGGAGGTTAAGGGAGAAGGACATGGCAACCCACTCCCAAGGCAATCCCGAAATAGTCTGCCATTGAAAACCCTATGAGGGTCGCTATGAGTCGGATACCGACTTGACGGCACCTAACAACAACAATTTGAAGCCTGAACATTGCTTTTGCTTCTAGCCCAGAGACTCATAGGAAAAGCTTATAATGTCAACCACAGTCCTGGGAAATCTCAGTGGGAAGAGGCCTCTTGCATCCTGGGAGTATCTACAGGAGGACAGCATCACTTATAAAACCTTTTTTAAATTTTTTTAAAGTTGTCATCCTTCCTTGCCTGCTTGCTTTGGAGCCCAGCATTGGATATCAGAGCTACCTGCCTTCATCTCATCCCCTTGAGTTATTTACAAAACGCTTCCTTAACCCTTCAGAAAATCTTTTAACAACCTCCTTTCCCCTCAAAAGAAACTTCTTTGGCCAACTGAATATCAGTAGGCATCCAAATCAGAGCATTGGGAGAGAACTAACCGCTTACCCATGTTACGGGTGTCATGATCCTCAGTCTGTCTCTACCCAAGTGATGGCAGTTGAACATGTCATTACAGCTCTCTGGGCCTCCACTTGCTCATCTGTAAACTGCAACAATAAGACCGAGTCAGCAGTTGTGAAGCTGAGCTCTAAAGAGCTCTGACATTCTGCAGTACACCTGAGATGCCAGCTCAGGACTGGAAGACATGAGAAGAGGGGGTTCAGCATCCCCAATTCTCCCCCTCCTGGCCCACTAATCAATCCCACTACTGTTCAGATGTTGATCTTCCACATAAGATTTTAACTGAAGAGGAGGTTCTACAGCTTCAAGGCATCTAAAACCAATAAACCCATTGCCCCCTGAGGACTTCCAATCTGAAAACTCTCTGGATTCCTGATGTTCAGTGTTTTGCCAAGGACATGAACTCACATAGGTGGCCGGCCCAACCCAGGCCCAGCTTAAGAAGACTTTCTATTTGCAAAGTCAACTTTAAAAGACTGATTGTGTGTGTGTGTAACAAGATGAAGTGAATGGAAGCTTTCAAAGGCTAGCATTTTTGTTACCAGATGTAATGGTCACCTCCCCTTTTGAAAAATGGCAGCATGTTCTCCAAATAGAAAACTGATTTACCAAACAGTAATGATGCCACCAGGGCTGGGATTTAGTTCAGCTCTGCGGTCTCTGAGGTCCCAAGTTCTATTCCCAGCACCACAAAAATGGGAGAAGGAGAAGGACTTGGCAATCCACTCTCGAGGCAACCCCGAAACAGTCAGTCAATGAAAACCCTATGAGAGTTGCTATGAGTCAGATAGGACTCAATGGCACCTAACAACAATAACAACAGTGATGTCACCATTTATGGAGTTCCTAGAACAGCTTATAGGAAATCCTTTTTATCAGATTCTGTTACCTGAGAGTGCCTTTTTGGCCTTTTTGAGTTCTCCCATCTTGTGTTGCTTCTCTATGTTTGGTGCCCACATCCTTCCAGGGTGTAAACTTGTGGCACTTTCTTGTCTGCACCAGAGAGACCGGCTTCAAACGGGAAGTACTACATCTGATTTCAGGTGGTGTGTTTTATTGTTCTTTATTAAAAAGGTGGGGGCTTAAAATTCCTCTAAAACTCCTGTAAGCCATTTGTCCTTCTTATTTGGAGTGTGATTTGAATGAGTTCTTGTTGGATTTTTCTATTCCTCCTTAGGTTAGAGAAACTGACAATACAGCCATGTGCAAAAAATTCAGCGGAAAAGGGGAAAGTGATGGAGTTTCTTAGGGTAGAAGGTGGGGGTGATACATAAATAATGATGTAGGAAAACTTGAGTGGGTCCTTGAGAACAGGAACAATGCTCTATTCATCTCTGTATTTGTGTCCCCCATGGTATTTAGAATATGGGCTCAGTGCTACTGAAGATCATAATTGTACAGGAAATGTTTGTTGAATTTTCTCCTCCATACACCTTCAGTTACCCGTTTCCTCCCTATACCTAAGAGGAGGCAGTTACCTGCTGAGGTAGCCATCTCTGGAGGACAGCAAACCAATACAAGGTTTAACTGCATCAATGTGAAGGAAATTCCTGGTGATGATGATGTGGTCTGTGTGCATAGGTGTTGCAAATACTTATTTTCTATGATTTCTTCGTTTTCTCATCCTGGAAATTCAATGTTTCTCATCATTTGGAATTGATAGGTACTGACTCAGGTACTCAAAAATTGTCTCTTTACAAAGTTAAATAGACCTGAGTTTGAAATCTCACCTATCATATTTATTACCTCTCTGATATGAGTACATTGAAGAGATTAGACCTAGCTTGGCATAAATTGGTTATTTAGGTTGTAAATTGGGGGACCTGAAAAATTTATATTTTGAAAAGTACACAAGTACACTACTTACAGTGTAGACAACAGATTGAATGGAAGTAAAGGAGTGCAAGACCAACTTAGCAATGTATTGTAATTGTCCAGGTAAGAAATTACAATAGTTTAAATTAGGAAGGTGGCAAGAAATAATGAAAAAGATGGATGAGATTGGAATATATTTAGGGAGAAAAAGGTATAGTTAAGTCCAATATGAAAGATAAGGAAGGAGAATCAAGATTTGTTCTTAGATTCCAGGCTTTAGCAATGATATGCCTAACAATGCATATAATCTTCTAAATTTCAGAAAAGAGTAATCCATACATGCGATGTCACGGAGAAGTGAAATAGAATGGTGATTTCTAAAAAATCACTGATGGGTTCTGATATCACTGAAGCCCCTAGTGACCTTACTAGAGCTGTCACAGTGGAGAATGGACACAAAACCCAGATTAGAGAGGACTGAGGGGAGGGAGGTAAGTCAAGGTTGTACGTTCAGAAAATCTTTAATAGAAGTTCATCTGTGAAGAAAAGGGGAATCTGAGGGTGAGATTGTTGTTGTTGGGTGCTGTCAAGTCCTATTTGACTCATAGTGACCCTCATAGGGTTTTCAATAACTGATCATTTCGGGATTGCCTTGGGAGTGGATTGCCATGTCCTTCTCCCATTTTTGTGGTGCTGGGAATTGAACCCAAGACCTCAGATACTGCAGAGTAGCGCTCTACCAACTGAATGCTTTAATGGAGTAGTTTTTTGTCATATCTACTTAAAACCATGATTTCTTCTTTATTTCTTTTATTTTAATTGACAAATAAAATTGCATATACTTATCATGTACAACATGTTTCAAGATATGTATACCTTGTGGAATGGCTAAACAAAGCTAAGTGACATATGCATTATCTCACAGTTTTGTGGTGGGAACATTTTCAAGTCTACTCTCTCAGCAATTTTCAAGAAGATAATACATTGTTATTAACTCATATCGTATAACAGAGCTCTTGAAGTTATTCTGTCTCACTGAAATTTTGTACTCTTTGACCAACATCTCCCTGTTCAAACCCTCCATAAGCCTCTGGCCATCACTATTCACTGTTTGCTTCCATGATCTCAACTTTTCTCCACTCCACATGTAAGTGAGCTCCTGTGATATTTGCCTTCTATGTCGTCTTGTATGATGTCCTCCAGGTTCACTCTTGTCCCAAATGACAGACTTTCCTTATGTTTTAAGACTGGCTAGTATTACTCTGTGTATATAAAGAGCAAACTTTTTTTAGATGTTTACAAATTGAAGCAAATTATGGGGCTGAGAAGAAGAGACAGATATCTAAGAGATAACACACCATCTATCATAGGAGGTGCCTGAGAAGGAGAAAAGAGACAGTGTCGAAAGCACACTTAAGAAATTGGTCTCCATCAGAAAGAGAAACAGCTCCTCTACAGAACAGGCAAAATGGTGGACCAGACAGCTGCATTTGTGATAGCGGGTTTGATGGCGGGATTTGGGGTGTTCTTCTGTGACAGTGTCTATATTCTCTGTGAAATGCAAAATGAAACCATCTGCTGAGAGACCTTGGGCTAATTACAGTAGGATCGGTGGAACAATGGACTCCAAAATCTAACCCAGTAGACAGAAAATAGAAGGAAGGAAGGAGCTGAAGATGGGAGAAAATTGAAGATAAAGAAGCTACAAGTCACTGTGAGGTCAAGAACTATTTTAGTGATTGTAATTAAAAAGTCAAGCTAGAGGAAGAGGAAGTTGTGGTCAGAAGTGGCGAGCTTGCTTTACTGATCTTGGAGGTGATTCTGAGATCCAGTGGGAATGAAGTCACAAAAGCCCTAGAGATTAGAAGATTGATGACTGAAAACTTCAATGTGTTAAAGTATGCTTGATTCAGGAAATGTATTTTCTTTCCTTTTTTTTTTTTTTTTTTTTTTGTAATTTAGAATATATGCAGGGGCTAGGGTTTAGCTCAGATGGCAGAGTGCTGCTCTGTACTATCTGAGGCCCAGGGTTCCACCCCTACCACCACACCACAAAACTGGGAGAAGGACCTGGCAACCCACTCCTGAAACAATCCCAAAACAACCAGCTATCCAAAACCCTATGAAGAGCAGAGAAACACTGACATAGTGCTGGGCATGGCACAGTGTCTCAGAACGTCTTGTTTAGTTGTACACAGGGTCACTATGAGTCAGACCCACCTCAACGGCAACTACCAACAACAACAATAATGTATGCATCCTGTTTTTATTTCCACTGGTTATTATTTTTGAGGTTTAAAAGCCACATCCTTGAACATATATTTTTCCAGTTATTCTTATCAAGAAAGAAATAATATGTCCCTTGGGAGCCATGAGGAAATGATGTTTTCGCCTACCATTTCTGTTACTTTAGCTTTTGTGTAATACAGTAGACTCAAATTATTATAATTAGATCATTATTTTTTACTATGAATCTCCTCTGTCCAGACTTGGTCTATACACTTCCATTTTGTTTTATAATCATATGTAAAATAGTCATCCAGACTTCATTTTCTTCGTCCTTTTTTCTGTGGTCACTACCACAGCTCTCATGATCTAGCACTCTGCCCTGTGATTTATTCACCATCAGTTAAGTTAGGTCTCCGTGTGCTTTGTTCAGAAGGTGGTATCTATGGGTTGCACGTGTAAGAACATGTTCTCTATTTCCCTTTCATCTGAACAAGTTTCCCCACATATCCCTTTCTTAGAAGGCACTCTTTTTTCCCTCAGAGCTCTGATGTTGTCATTTTGTTTCTCTTACCACTGGACATTTGCAGAGAATTTTGAAAGCAGCTTGATTATTGCTCCTGTGGGGCCAACATGCTTTTCTGTCAAAATATCTTATGAATTCCTTTTCTTAGTCTTCAGTTCACAAGGATAGGGTGTTGATCTCTTTCAATAATTTTTGCTTAATTCTTTGTGAACCTTTTGGTATCTAAATTTATGTTCTTTTCTGGCAAGTAAAGATTCTTATAGTAAGTTCTAGATGTCTAGGATACGTGATGATGATGATGATGATGATGATGATGATGATGATGATGATGGAGGACAACAATAAAAGTAATACCAATGACAAAAGTTGTCTTCATTTGGATGTCCCCCAGGCCATGCCACACTGAAAATGGCACATGAGATGAGGACTTGGTTGTAAATAATGCATTTGGAAAATGATTCCAGAAACCAGAAATAAAGAAATCAGGAAAGAGAGAGGCAGGAAGGAGAAAAGCTATATCATACTGGGCTTGCTGCCCATAGGAGCAATGCATATCCATCTTTGTTGTTGTTGTTGTTAGGTGCCCTTGAGTAAGGTCCGACTCATAGCAACCCTGTGTATAAAAGAACAAAACACTCCTTGACACTGTGCCATGCCCAGCACTATGTCAGTGCTTCTGTGTTATTCTTAGGGTTTTCAATGGCTAATTGTTTTGGGAGTGGACTGCCAGGTCCTTCTCCCAAGCCTACAGTATCCAGTATTCCCAGGCGGTCTCCAATCCAAGGACTAACCAGTCCTGACCCTGCTTAGCTCCTGAGACCAGACAGGATTGGATGCCAGGGGGGTATGGGTGTAGACGTATCCATCTCTACTACAGTCCATTTGAGGAACCACCTAGAACATACCACCAGTGCAAAGACAGGCATCAGGGACATTTATAACTATAGTGTTTCCCTTATTTCTTAGCTACAACTAGGCACAAGACGATAAAATTCTTCATGCTCTAGAGCAAAGGCATGGCAGCCTCTTGCAGTGGTAGGGGAGAGGTGGGAGGCCATGGATGGGCTCTGGAGCTTTGTGCCAGAGCTGACGCTGAAGTCACAGAGGACCAAGGGACTGTGGTACATTTGTTAGTACAGTCAACTTTTACTTAGTGCCCATGGGCTAGGCATGAATAAACTGACTTGTACATTATGATAACCCCATGAAGCTCAATTGGTGGAGCCCCACTCTGCACTCTCTGAGGCCCTGAGTTCAATCCCCAACACCGCAAAAATGGGAGAAGGACCTGGCAAGCCACTCCCAAAACAATCCTGAAAAACAATCTGCCATTAAAAACCCTATGAATAGCAGAGAGAGCTGACATCAAGCCAGGAATGGCACAGTGTAGGGGAGAGTTTCACTGTGTTGTACATAGGGTGGGTATGAGTCACACCAGACTCAACAACACCTAACGTAACAACACATACAATATGAAGCAGATGGGCTGAGATCCAGCTCAGTTGGTAGAGTGCCACTCTGCACTCTCTGAGGCCCCAGGTTCAATCCCTAGCACCATAATAATGGGAGAAGGACCTGGCAGCCCACTCCAAAAACAATCTCAAAACAATCTGCTATTGAAAACCCTAGGAATAGCAGAAAAGCTTGGACATAGTGCCAGGCACGGCACAGTGTCATGTCCGGGAGTGTTTCATCCTGTTATACCCAGGGTCGCTATGAGCTGGTGACTCGACAGCACCTAACAACAAACAACACGAAGCAGGTAGAGAGCAACCATTTTTTATCTTTACACAAAGTCTTCTGATTTATTATCCTTTTTTCAAAAGGAGAGGCTAGGGTCCCTAGACCCACAAGACAATTTTCTTTACTTCCAGTCCTTCCTAGATGATATTATCAAGCATCTGAAACATTCTTTCACCATCTCCTACGGATCTTGGCAGCCCTACACCAGTTCTTCCACTAAACCAGCACAGCAACGCTGCAATCCCACAGTCTGCCTTCACAGTTCCATTACTGAGGATGGAAACATTGCAAAATAGCATCAACCAATCATTCTCATTTCCAGACTTATCCTGGTGCAATTTCATCTCCTAGTTCCTCCAATGATCTATAAAACTTTTATGTTCAGCTCAAGCCCATTACCAAAATTTAACCTTTCACATGAAGAAGAAGAACTTTGTCTTCTACTTAATCCTGAAATTGAGGTCACCACTCTGAGCTGTCTATCCCCACCTACAAAGCAAATCTGCACATTCCATCTCCCCTCAGACTCAGAGAACACCACATCTCTCCCCATCAGTCAGCCTTCCCCTGTGCTCACGATTGTGTCTCCTCTCTGACTTGCCTGCTTTCCCATCATCATTCCTTTCCTCTATACCATCGCCCTCTCTCTCTTTTGTCCTTCCCCTGTCACAATACATATGCTGAATTTTCTCCCTTGCTTATAAAAACCCTGTTTTCGGTCTACCTTAAGACACTATTCTAAATCTCTTTTCGGTTTAGTTAACTTTATGGAAAGAATAATTAATATTTAAATTTCATTCCCACCTAGTGACTAGTCTCAATGACTACCCCTGTATCACCTGAGCTTGAAACACTCCTGTCTCTTGGCCTCAATGGCCCCAACTCTCCTGGTTTTCTTCCTCCATCATTAACTATTCCTGCTGGTCAAGATCCTTTGCTAGTTCCTTCCTTGTCCCACTTCCAAATATCAGGAAAGCTTAGGACTTGATCCTTAGCCCACCTCTCCTCCTTGTACACACTGTCTATTTTTCTACATAGACCATCCACAGATCCAAGAACCTCAACGAAACACCAGGCACGAGACCCAAAAAGAAAATAACACCAAAACACATCATCAACTTCTGCAAAACCACTGCTAAAGAGAAAGTTTTAAAGGCTTACAAAGAGACATATTATAAGCAGTGGGAAAAGGTGAAGATAGGTAGTCATCTTCTTCCACAGAACAGCCACTGCAATCCTTTTAAACATAAATCAAACCTCTAAATGTTGTCTGTCATTCTTTGAATATTATCCAAGTATCTAATATCCCATAGGCCATTATATAATACCTGCCTACTCTGAGACTGCATTTCATATCATTTTCTGCCACTCCCTATATCAGCCCCATTGTTCTTCATCTTGCCCTTCCAACACCTACGCTCATTCTGGCCACTCCCAGCCTTTGCCCTCGCTGGTAGCCATGTTTGGTCTCAGTTCAAACATCACCTCTTCAAGGAGACATGCAGAGATCCTCCAACCTAGAACCGCCTCCTCCTCATGCCGGTCACTCACTGTGACGCCTGTCTTCTGAACACTTGTCAGTACAAGTGTTCCTCCATGTATGACGGGGTTACACCAGAAGGGGGGAACCTCAGGAGTTGAAAACGTATTCAATACATTTAACATACTGAGCCTCATGGCTTAGCAACAGCTATGACTGTCAGGGGCCGCTGACACTGCCTCACATTGCAAGAGATGATCAACCCACATATCACTAGCCTGGAAAAAGATCAAAATTCAAAATTCAAAGGATAGAGTCTACTGAATGCTCATTGCATTCCAACCACAATCAAAAAATTGTAAGTCAAACCATCAGAAGTAGAAGAACGACTGTACTTTAAGTTGTCGTATTCAGTTACCGGTTTCTTTTTGATTTTCTATCTTCTACACTAACACAGGACACAAGTCTCAAGAAAGTGGAAGCCTTGCCTGTCTGAAGATATTGCAGTGCCTTAATCTCTTTACCAAATGGTGGTCCTGCAGATCACAAGAATGAAGAGAAAAAGACAAACCGTCCAAACACATGACTTATTAACAAGATAGTAATTTCAGCATCTGCCACCATAGCACCCTAGCTTCTGATCTCCCCTGATCTCAGTAGCTAAGCATGCCTGGTTAGTCATTAAATGAGAGACTGCCTGGGAATACCAGGTGCTGCAGGCTAGGGAGAAGGACCTGGAAATCCACTCCCAAAACAATCCATCATTGAAAACTGTATGAATAGCCTAAACGCACTGGCATAGTGCCAGCATGGCACAGTTTTGGAGAGTGTTTGGTTCTGTTGTACATAGCACCACTATGAGTTGGACTCGATTTGAGGGCACCTAACAACAACTTCAGCATTTCACAATGAGAAAGGAAATAACAGAGCTAGCATAAGAACAGTGAGGCTTGGTGTTTTGGTGTTTTGTTTTGGGTTTTGGCTTTAGTGTTGGTTTTTATAACAGCATCTCACTATGTAGCCCAGACTGGTCTTGAACGTGCCATCCTCCTGCCTCAGCCTCCCAACTGCTGGAAGTACAGATGTGTGCCACCACACCCAGTTTGATTTATTTTTAAAATATTGTTTGGGCTACTGTATGGACATAGATTACAATACTATCCTTATCTTTGTTCCACTGTATATAACATGCCTCTTTGTACTCGTAAAATTTTCTCTTTAACCCCGCTGTTGAGGATGTTGATGATAATGTGCCTTAATATCATTTTCTTTTTGAGTCTTGTACTCTGTTGAGCTTCATGGATCTGTGGATGGTCTAAGCGGATACTTAGATGAGAGGAGTATCAGTGAGATTGCCACAAAAAGACAAGTTCGTTGGATACTTTGCTGATCCTTAATCATCATTTAAGGCCCTGAGAAGCATTGTTGTTTGTTCTTAGGTGCCATGGAGTCGAATTTGACTCGTAGCAACCCTGTGTACAACAGAACAAAACACCCACCAACACTACACCATGCCCAGCACTAATGTCAGTGCTTCTCTGCTATTCATAGAGTTTTCAATGGCGGATTGTTTTGGGGAGTGAATTGCCATGTCCTTCTCCCTAGCCTGCAGCACCTGGGATTCCCAGGCAGTCTCCCATCCAAGGACTAAGCAGCCCTACCTTGTTTAGCTTCTGAAATCAGGTACAATTCAATGCTAGGGTGCTATGGCTGCAGACATAACTGGGATACACACCCTATAAATGTTTGTTCAAAGAGAGAAATACATCTATCACTATCAAAGGGTTGTGTACTCCCAAAACTCTCCAAGGATGGGCCATAATCTCTTTTCCTGTCTCCCAAATAAAGATAATTTCTGTGAGCATTTTCTCCTGCTACTCCTATGGGTAAAAATTAGTAGACTATGGTTATTGTGACAATGGATGTCATCCACCCTCACTCCATTAGCACCTCTGGTCTTCACTTTAAACGAAATAAATCATTATCTTGCAATGAAAGTTTTACCTAGCTTTGTAATTTTACAAATTGTTTTCGGCCTCAGCTTAAGGGAATTTTGATCATTTTTCCCACTTTTGATATTTTGGAACATACTTATAGTAAAATGAGCAAGGTGGAACCCTGTGACTTGGTGGTGTCCTCACAGAAATGAGGACCTGCATTACCTTTTCAGGCCGTGCGGCTGATTCACAACACCTGTGACTCTTTAGCAGCAATGCAGTGTCCACCATGATAAACTAAGGATGATGAGAAATTTAGGCTGACGGCTGGCTCAAGAAAAGCTAAAAGTAGAAAGCACTTTCTACCTGTATAATGAGCATACCTTTTAACATGCTGGCGGAGAAGCATCTTCTGAATTCAAAGCATAACCATGACAGTAAAAATATTGACATTGTGCTAAAAAGAGAGCAGAATTTGTTTTTCTAAATGAATGCTTCCATAGTGTCACGCTATTTACTGGTCTCCCCCCTCAGGGAAGTATTAGGAATCACCTTCAGAAATGCCCACGGACACACAAGAAAAATCACTATCTTCGATCACTGCACAGTTTAAAAAAACAAAATGATATTGTCCACTTAATTCACTAGATTTAACTCTAAATGATCTTGCCAGCTTCCAAAAGTCAAATCTACCATCAAAAGATTAAAATCTGCCATTACTGAAGCTATTCCAAAGACTGGACCAGAGGCTTTGAAGTTCACCATTTCAGTAATTTTCTCAATGGGGAAAATATTTTAAATATGTGAACAATAATTGGAAGACCACTTTCCTGAATATTCTAATATGTTGACCTTTAAATTCTCTGCATGAAACATCTTAAAAATATGCCATAATTTGTGCCATTCTATCCTACAATGTGTACATGCAGCTGTACCAGCTCTGGTTCTGATCCTGTCCGATCTCAGAAGCTAAGCAGGGTCGGGCCTATTTAGTACTTGGATGGGACACCACCTAGGAACACCAGGTGTTGTAGGCTTGGGAGACGGACCCAGCAACCCACTCCCAAAACACAATCAGCCATTGAAACCCCTATGAACAGCAGAGAAGCACTGACAATACTGTTTCCCTGTTGTACATAGGATTGCTATGTACCAACTTGAGGGCACCTAACAACAACAACATCCTACAACAACCATAGTGCCAGAGCCCAGAATGTGTTTAATAATTGTGATATTAAACTGAGTCATTGTTTTAATTGTAAGCAATGAAAGGAAAGGCAAATATTCCCCTTTAGTGATTCTAGAAATTTGTGTATGTTTAGAAGGTTTATGTGGAATTTTTGTGAGTTATTGGTTTAGGGGAAAAAACTTTTTTTAAAAAGCAAAACCTGAATTTAAAAACCACTCCTCTGTTTTTCATTTGGAAGATTATCTTTGTATTACATTGTGAAGGCAAGGATCAGAAAGTTGCTCAGTAGGCTTTCTCCTTCTATCACACACACAACTCTGAGCAAGTTAATATCTATGGTCTCAGTTTCTTTATCTGTAAGGGAAGAATAGTAATACAGACTGCTACTGTTGCTGTTAGGTGTCATTGAGTCAGGTCTGACTCACAGCAACCCTACATACAGCAGAACAAAACACTACCCAACACTGTGCCATGCACACTATGTTTTTGTTTGAGCCCATTGTTGCAGTCACTGTGTTTCTCCTCATTTTGAGTCAAGCCACATCAGCAAAAGGAGGTCCCAGGGGCTTTATTCCATTCCCACCAGTAAGGTCAATTCTACTTTAAGGAGTCAACTCTTTCCCAATCATTTCTTGAATGCCTTCCGGCCCCCCATGGTGGGGGGGCTCATGTTCCAGTGCTGTGTTCCAGTGTTTGACAGTGCTTCTTTGCTATTCATAGGGTTTCCAGGTTAATTGCTTCAGGAGTGGGCTGCCGAGTCCTTCTCCCTATACAGACTGCAGGACTGTCAAAATGTCAGATGAAGCCAGGCGTGGTGGTGTACACCTGTAATCCCAGTGGCTTGGGAGGCGGAGGCAAGAGGATAGCAACTTTGAGACCAGAGGCAGTCTGCGTAACTAGTGAGACCCCAAAAAGTGAAAAAAAATGGTCTGGGGGTGCAGCTCAGTGGTCCAGCACTTGCAGAGCATGCAGGCGTGAGGCCCTGGGTTCAACCCCCAGTACCACAAAAAAAATGTCAAATGAAATAATGGGTATGTGTAAGAAGTGGGGAACATTTCTGAGCCTGCTCAGCACGACCCAGCAGCTATGTGCACACAAGATGTCGAGGAGCACCCTCTCCTTCACACCCCTGGTTAGCCCCAGGGCCATGACTCTGCCTGCTGCCTCTCTCCTCTCCCACTCCCTCAGCATCTGCAGCACACCAGCCCCGATAGTCTTCCTCGAAGCCACACCACCACAGGTCAATGTCTTGGGAACTCCTAGCCGCCTCAGCACTACTGACCTGGGGCTGCTGTGGAGCAAATGCCATCTACATGTGATGCCAATTCACTAACAGAGTGGCCAGAGACTGGGGCCACAGCCTCCCGGGCTGGCTTCTTTCACCAACTCTGTGAAAAAGCCAAGCTTTGTCATCTTCCAACAAGCCAGCATTGAGCCAAGGCCCCAACCAAAGGGGGACGACCTCCCCCTAGGTCCACAAGAAACTCGCAGGCATGGAGAGCAAATGGAATCAATCTTGTGGCCCCCAAATCCAGTTTATGTCAAATTAAGCTGAGCTCAGCCCCTGTGGCTCAACAGGGCAGCCTTGGGACTTGCTTCTATCAAAATGGCCGTCACAAATCCATCAACTTCCCAGCAACAGCCCTTTAAGAGATGTTTCCGTAAATAACTCAACTAAAAAGAGAACCCTCTTCCACTGCTGGTGGCATTGTAAATGGGTTCAACCACTTTGGAAATCTATGGAGGCGCCTCAGAAAACTAAAAATAGATCTGCCATATGACCCCAGTTATACCACTGCTGGGAATATACCCAAAGGGAGATGAGTCATCATACCACAGAGACACCTGCATCTCCATGTTCAATGCAGCACTTTTCACAATAGCAAGGATATGGAATCAACCAAAGTGCTCATCAATAGAAGAATGGATAAAAAAAATTATGGTACATATACACAATGGAATACTACTCAGCAATTTTTAAAAAATGAAATAATGTCATTTTCAGCAAAATGGATGGAATTGGAGAACATCATCTTAAGTGAACAAACAAGCCCCAAAAGAGAAATACCACATGTTCTCGCTCATATGTGGGAGCTGAATCAAACCTAAAGGAAGGAAAACAGTCCTATACATAAATTGAAACATAATAAAAAGCTCAATTAAACTTAGCATAGAAGAGACAATTTAAGGAGAGGGAAGAAGGAGGGAAGGATCTAGCAAAAGGAAGTGATAATGGGAGAAGAAGGGAGGGGGAGGAGGGTCAGTGAGGAGGGAGGAAGGGGGAGAGGTCAATCTCAATGTAAACATCACACCTTTATTAGTACAGTAGAAAAAAAGGGGGAAGATAGAAAAAAACTACAAGAATAGCTAAAATTTATAATAATAATAATAATAATAATAATAATAATAATAATGGCAATAATACCAAAGGATAGTAATAATGTAAACAGGCTAGGTCACTCGTGTAATAGTGCTGAGAATGTAAAATGGTAGATCGCTATAGAAAAAAGTCTGGACTTAAATCAAAATCGAGGTGCACCTATATAGAAAAATATTCTCACAAAAAGGCATACAAGTAGAAAGGAGATCATTTGTGGGTGGATAGGGGAGGGAGGTTATGAGAGGATAAGGGGGAAGTTATGTGAGCAATGTACAATGAAACACATATATGGAAATGTCACAATGAACTGCATGTCATAATGAAACCCATTAAAACACATTTAAAATTTCCAATAAAAAAATAGTTACACACATACAGGAAAAAATAATTTAAAAAATTCAACTAAGCAAGACATCCAGAAAACCTGAGGCGTTTACCCTCTGGCCCTCCCCACGGACATTCTCAAATGCCTCTTCTGTTGCCTGATGCCCCCATGGGTCGGCCATTTATTGTCCCCCATGCTCAAAGAAAGCCTCAATTAAAAATCAGGATTTGGCAGCAACAACCTGTTTTCTTGTCAAACACATTGTAAATTGTATAAAATCTATTTTGGTGCAATTTACAACTTTGGAAATAAAAACCCAGTCACACAGCAATTTGTCTGCCGTAACACTGGGAAGTCTGGATGCCTGGGCTCCTGCGCAGAGGCTGGAAAGTGGCCAATAAAGGGGGTGTGTTTGGGGGTGGAATGTGTACAGTAGTGACCACCAACAGCTAGGTGTGGGCAGAGAAACACGGTCCACCTCCTCCTAGTGCTGCCTAGAGACTAAGTGCATAATATACTAAAAATATTCAGTGCTGTATAAAGACTGAGTAATATGTTAAAGTATTTAGACCAGTGCGTGGGACTTTGCATTTTAATAGAGGTAATAGGGAGTGATGGAAGAAGGATGTGGCAGCACACTCCTAAAGCAACCGGAAACAATTATCCATTGAAAACCCTATGAGGGTCACTATGAGCGGGACCTGACTCCACAGCACCTGACAACAACAACAGTAAGGGATAGGGGGTGATAATAGTAGTAGTAATGATAGCAATTGTCATCATCGTCATAGTAGTGGTGAGTGGCAAACCAAGAAAACCAGGGCTCCAGTCATAATTGAACCACTAATAAGCACTCCAGTCCCTCCTGCCCAAGTCCAGAAAAGATCAACAAAGACATGGGAAGCAGCAACAGAGAGGGCTATACTCAAGGACAGCGCTTCACTCTTAATCCAGTAATGATGTGAAGCAGCCAGGGGTAGGCAGAACCGAGAAGAAAATTTAGATCTCAGGACCTGAGAAAGGAGCGAAAACCTGACAGGATTGTAGTTATTCTAATTATGATCCCCCAGAAAGGTTCCCTCAGAGCAAGAATAGGCAGGAAAAACCTGGCTGTGGTAGTGCACACCTCTAACCCCAGCACTTGGGAGGCTGAGGCAGGAGGATCACCGGTTTGAGGCCACCGTGGGTAGCATAGCAAGGCCTTGTCTCAAACAAACAATAAAAACCACAGACAGTCAAAATACAAATGTGAAATTGCTTTAAAACAAAGGATTAAACTACCCAATTCATAAAAATGTCCGGCAAATCAACAACAAAAATGGCAGACTGTTCATAGAATGCAAACTGGAGGCGTACTGAAACATATCAAAAGAAGCTTATTTGTGCTTGTCGTAAGAAGACCAGAATTACAAGATATCTTTTTTTAACCTCTCAGGTTGGCTATTAAAAAGAATACCTTGAAGTAATGTGGTTAAAGTAATAAAATCCAAAGACATGTACATAAGTAATAAAAGTAATAATGGTATATATAATATTACCATTATAGGAAAACGCAAAATATTTATAGGCTTGTAAATTTATAGTATATTTCTGCAAGGAAGCAGAGAGAACTGGGGCCTGTGATTATCTCTCAGAATCAGAAATGGATGGCTGGATGTCAAGGAAGAAGAGAGGCATATTTTCCATTTTATGTTCTTTTGTGCCTTTGGGATATTATATGTGCATATATTGCCTGTTCATTCAATTCAATAAAATAATATGTAAATCAGGAGGAGGAACCAGAAAATAAACACTTCCACTAATCCAGCCTCAAATTTATGTGGTCTCAAGGAAATTCCTTTAATCCCTCAAAAAGATTGTATCTGTGCATTTGCACATTCTGTTCATTTTCCTAGGCACACTGTTCCTTCCACTCCTTACTTGGTAGAAGCCACAGCCTGTTCTTCCTTCAGGTCTCAGATTGGATGGGAATTTTTCTAAATTCTGTACCATTCTAAACACATTAGGTTAGAACCCCCTGGAGCACGTTGTATTTACCCACCACACTCTTGCCTATCGCAGTCATCTCTTATACCTCTGGGGCTGAGTTCCAGAAGCTCTGGAGAATATATAACTCTGTAGATGCTCAAGCTATAAAACGGCACAGTATTTATATTTAACCTAGGAGCATCCTCCTGTACACTTTCCATCCTCTATAGATTACTTGGGGCTGGGATTTAGCCCAGTTGGTAGAGTGCCACTCTGCAGTCTCTGAGGTCCCGAGTTCGATTCCCAGCACCGCAAAATGGGAGAAGGATGTGGCAACCCACTCCAAGGCAATCCCAAAACAGCCATTGAAAACCCCATGAAGGTCGCTATGAGTCGATACGACTGGACGGCACCTAATAACAACAACATAGGTTACTTATGATCCCTGATAAAGTGTACTTGCTGTGGAAATAGTTGTTATAATAAGAAAAAGTCTGTACGTGTTCAGATAGAGGCAACTTTTTTTTAATATTTTTACATATGGTTGAATTCATGGATGCAGACCACACCGATAGAGAGTCCCAACTGTGTTTCATTGGCTGTTGCTCCCATTACACTCTGATGTCCATGAAGATAGGCAGGCTCACGGCTCTCTATTTGTTCCTCTCCAAGTGCCTTATATTGTACACACTTTGTCCTGCCCTATCACTAGTTTCATAGTGAAAATGGGACCACATAACAAGCCTAAGCTCATACTACCTACTGCCATACTACTGCTGTGTCTGATCTGTCAGACCTCAGAAACTATGCAGGGCTGGACCTGGTTAGTACTTGGATAGGAGACCTGGGAACACCAGGTGCTGTAGGCTTGGGAAAAGGACCCAGTGACCCACTCCCAAAAAACAATCAGTCATGGAAAACCCTATGCATAGCAGAGAAGCACTACCAATAGTGTTTCACCTGTTGTACATAGAGTCGCTATGAGTTGGACACCGACTCAACAGCACCTAACAACAACAAACAAGCTCATACTGCTTTTTAGTGGCAGATTGTAAACTGGAAAGCTTTATCTCTTAATTCTGTGGTCTCCTCTTCCCACTGCACTGCTTTGCTAGCCTATTATTTTTTAATTGGTAGCCAAGCGCCCAGTCTTTACCCCCATTATCAATATGGTCTACCATGAGTCCTTCTGGACCATGCCTAATGCCCTTTCCTACTTATCCACACCTTTCCCTTCCTTCAAAATTTCCCAACTCCCCATGTGCCACTTCACATGGGCATACGAAGAGCAATTGCACATTATTATTTTGCTCTGGTTGTTCAGTGTTCAAAGGATTGTTGTACAACTGAGAAGTCCCCTGAACCTGGCTTGCCAGGTCTCCTAACAACTGGTCCTGGCTTTCATTCTTGTCAGCTGGGAAACTCTTACGACCTCTCTAAGCCAAGTTCCTTACCTGAGAAACTCGACCCAGATACCAGCTAGTCCTGTCTCACAAGACGACTAAAAAAAACCAATGAGACTATGACTCATGAATGCATTCAATTTATTACGTACTCATTAAATGTCCTAGTTTCTTTCTTCTTTGGTTTATGCTATTCTGTAAAATATGTAAGATGACGACTGTGTAAGCAAAAGTGATTGAAGGGTTGCATAACGGATATGTTGTTGTTGTTGTTGTTGTTGGGTGCCATCGAGTTGGTATCCAACTCATAGTGACCCTCGTAGGGTTTTCAATGGCTGTTTCGGGATTGCCTTGGGAGTGGATTGCCACGTCCTTCTCCCATTTTTGCGGTGCTGGAAATTGAACTCAGGACCTCAGAGACAGCAGCACAGTGCTCTACCAACTGAGCTAAATCCCAGCCCTATAACGGATATAGCAAATGACTATTACTCTGTATCCTACTAACATTTATAAATAAAATAAAACTATAAAAAGAAAAGAATCCAATAAGTGAAAATGTTATGTGTCTTTTAGAAAATCATTTCTATCATGAAGATTTGACCCTTGAAAGAAAGTCCATTGCCACGGAGGGCAAAGACTGGTCAGTGCCCACCTGAGTGCATATGTGCATATATGGATTCCTTTTTCTCCTTCTAGCCTGACCACCGGGGCTGGGATTTAGCTCAGTTGGTAGAGTGCTGCGCTGCATTCTCTGAGGTCCTGAGATCGATTCCCAGCACAAAAATGGAAGAAGGACATGGCAACCCACTCCCAAGGGAATCCCGAAACAATCTGCCATTGAAAACCCTATGAGAGAGGTCACTATGAGTCGGACACGACTTGACGGCACCTAACAACAACAACAACAAGCCTGGCCACCAGTTAAAAGGTTCTCTCCAAGTGGGTATAGGAGTGAAATCTCTCCCATGCACTTTCAAGTAGGTAGTTTCAAATAAGAAAAACTGTGGAATCCTTTTTCTTTCCTTCTTAAAATCATTTCCTGTGGTTATATCTTCTTGATGCAATAGAACCAGAAGACAAAACAAGACTGTGGAGGTAACTCAGCTGTTTGCTGACCAAGCTGTCTTCAGTGCTGCCCCTCAAGGGAGCAAAGACGGTAACTGGGTTAATTTGAGTGATATCTGGAGAATGGATAAATTATTAACAAACAAACACAGAGACAAGTTGGTTCATTATGCGACAGGCATAACAATCTTACAGTGTGGTCACAGCAGAACTTTTCTATTTCCTGTTCTACCTCTTAACTAGCTATGTGATCTTTAGTAGGTTCTCCCCTGCCCCCAGATCTCAGCATTCCAACTGTCAAGGGTGCTATGAAGGTAAATTAGAGAAGGAGTAGGAAAGTGCTTTGACAGCTCTCTGTCTGAGCGTGAGTTACTGTGTTTCCCTAAGCGGTGCTCTGCGGAGCTCTCTTATGAGGAGAAAAGTATCTGTGCTCACATGAGTTAGGGGATCCTCTCCCCAGTGCACGCCCTCCCAAAACCTTCAAGAGGCTGAATATATGCTGACGGTCTCCAAAACCAAAATAAAGCGGTGATGTTACGGTGATTCCCGTCTGTTCCAAAGAAGGCCACTTTCAGAAACGTTGCTCTCAGGCCAGTTCCATTTAAAAGGCAAGGTCCTTGTCTCAGCCTATTTTCTGGTAGGGAAGCTCATCAGAGCCACCAGTACAAGTCTGTTGGTCAATATGTTGGTTTGTCTCCACGTGCCACCGATGCCTCACCTTCACTCTCCCCACACCACCCTACCCCACACTATTCCTTGCTCCCAATTCTAATCCCTAGGGAGCAGGATCCTGGCCACTGGCTTCCCAGTGGGCCCAGTCAAAGGAAGACACTTCAGGAGAGAGATCGGGGTGTTTCTTGCCCTGATCTTTCCCTATATATGTGTCACAGTTCTATTACGGTTCTAGACGGGTTTATATACTCCTATTATAGTTTATTAGTCTTGAATCCAGGGACAACTCCACCAAGACAGATAGAATTAGAATGCTAAGGGTCTGTGATCTCAGAGAGGGAAAAGTCTGCACCATTTTGTCATGAACTTTGAATTGAAATTTAGCCTCTCCTTCAATTATGACCATAGGCAACAAACTTTAGTAGTATTAATAGCTATGACTTGTCACCAATCAAAATTAAATTTATTTTTATAGTAGTATTATAGATGGCTCCAAATATTTTTAATATTCACCTCCATCTTCATATTATGGCATTATGAGGTCTACCTTTCAGTTTTGTTATGTAACATGTAACATGCTAATAGTTGTTGTTGTTGTTGTTGTTAGGTACCGTAGAGTCGAGTCTGACTTGTAGCAACTGGATGTACAACAGAATGAAACACTCCTTGACATCATGCCATGCCCGGCACTGTGTCAGTGCTCCTCTGCTATTCATAAGGTTTTCAATTGTTGTTGTTGTTAGGTGCTGTCAAATCGTGTCCAACTCATAGCGACGCTTACAGGGTTTTCAATGGCTGATTGTTTCGGGATGGCTTCGGGAGTGGGTTACCACGTCCTTCTCCCATTTTTGGGGTTCTGGGAATCGAACTCGGGACCTCAGAGACTGCACAGAGGTGCTCTACCAACTGAGCTAAATCCCAGCCCAAGGTTTTCAATAGGAGGTCCATAAATTACTATATCACAAATTTGGTTTTGAAAATACTTTTTTTGGTTATGGTGGGTTTTGTTGTTATTTTGAATGCTGTGATTGATCCTTGGGCCTTGTTCACGCAGGCCCACTGAGCCACACCTTCATCCCCTGAAAATATTTTTAATAATTTTATTTCAATGTAATTCTTTTTCTTTATAATTGGGTTAGCGTTATTCAAAGAAAGGATCCATAAATTTCACCAGGCTGCCTAAGGAGTATATGGTACAAAAAAGATTAAAAACACCCATTTAACAGATCTGAATAGATATTTCTCCAAAAGAGATATACAAATGGCCAATCAAATATACATATGTGTGCACACACACAAATTTAACATCATTAGTTATTAGAGAAATGCAAACTAAAACTGCAGTAAGATACCATTTCACACTCAGCAGAATGACTGTAATCAAAAAGTCAGACAATAAGATGTGTTAGCAAAAATGTCAAGAAACTAGAACACTCTTTTACTGTTACTAGGGATGTAAATGGTGCAGCTATTTTATGAAACAGATTCATAGTTCCTCAAAAAGGTAAACCATTATAATATGATCCAGAAATTCCACTCTTATTTTTTTAACTATAAGAAATAAAAGCATTTGTCTATACAGAGTCTTGTACATTCATAATAGTCAAAAAGTAGAAACAACCCAAAGTCTAATGCATACCTAAACTGTGGTATATCTGTGCAATAGAATATTATTTGGCAATGAAAAGGAGTGGAAGTTCTGATAACATGATACAACATGGATGACACTTGAGAGCATTATTCTTAGTGAAAGAAGCCATTCAAAAGGCCTTTGTGTTGTGTGATTTCACTTATAGTAGATCATTATTATTCACAGATCCCCTATTTGCAAATTTACCTACATGCTAAAGTCTATTAATAACTCCAAAACTGACACTCTCAATACTTTTGCAGTCACTGGCACACATGCACAAAATTTAGTTTGCCCAAAGCTCATGCTCCTAGCTGAGGTTAAATGAGGCAATACTGCCTTTTAATTTCTACTCTCCAAGAGTAAAATGCCCTTTTCTCTGTCTATTTAACATCATGTTTCTTGAATTTTTCATAGTTTTTGTCAGTGAGGTCACCGCTTAAACTGGTGCCAGGCATAGTTCTAAGCTGCTGCCTCATGCTTCTAAGTGGAAGAGGGCTGTGATGCCCCTTACAGAGAAAATACGTGTGAGATGAACTCCGTCTATGCTGACTTGCAGTGCCATTGTAGGAGTTCAATGTTAACAAATCAGTGATAGATATTAAATAAGGTGTTTTAAACAGAAACATGACATAAAACAAAATTATATACTGATCAGCTGGAAAAAAAGTCTTGTGACCAGAGATACCGATAAACCCCACCCTGTACTCCCTTTAGGAGAACAAGGATCCAGGATTCCCGCTTTCAGTGTTCGTGGGTGGTAACCTTATATGACAAAACTGTTGCCAATAGGGAGAATCGATGTAGGCAATGTGTAAAACAGGCAAGGTGATGAAGAAAGAAAAGATTGACAGGAGCTGGAAAGAAATGGAGACTGAGTGCCTATAGGTACAGGGTTTCTTTTGGGGTGACTAGAAGGTTCAGGTGCCTGTAGCCATAGCACTGTGGCATCAGATGTGGGAAGCTAAGCAGGGTCGGGCCTGGTTAGTACTTGGATAAGAAAACACCAGGGAACACCAGATACTATAGTAGGTTTGGGAGAAGGACCTGACAACCTACTTCCAAAAATCAATCCGCCAATGAAAACCCTATGAATAGCAGAGATGCACTGACAATAATGTTTCACCTGTTGTATGTAGGGTCGCTAGGAGTGAGACACCAACTTGACAGCGCCTAATAACAACAACAGAAGGTTCAAAACTGATGATTGTACAACTCTGTGTATATATTCAATGTATTGAGCTGTGCATGAATTGAGTGACATATGAGTTATAAATAGATAAAGCAGAAGAAAGGAAACAAGGAAGCAAGAAATCAGAAAACAAGAAACACATCGCCTGTGGGAAAGCCCCTCCTCCACAGCTGCAGGCCTCCAGCTCCCACTGGGCCCTGGGACACCATTTCTCCTCTTCTGCCCTAAAGACAGAAGAATCTGCCCTCTCTTGCTAGTCCCTGTGTGATCAATATTATTTATATTGTTTGTTGTTAGGTGTTGTCAAAGTTGGGTCCAACTCACAGTGACCCTGTGTACAGCAGAACAAAATGCTCCCTGACACTGTGCCCTGCCTGGCACTATGTCAGGGCTTCTCTGCTATTCATAGGGTTTTCAATGGTTGATTATTTCAGGATTGTTTTGGGTGTGGGCAGCCAGGTTCTTCTCCCATTATTGCAGTGCTGAGGATTGAACCCAGGACCTCAGAGACAGCAGAGCAGCACTCTACCTATGATAGCAGGCCTAGGTCACTTAAAAGTCACTCTGGTTCCTGGAAACTAGCCCACAATAAAAGCTGACAAGGGCAGATGTGTCATAAAATGGCTGGGCCTGAGGAAGGGCTGGATTAAGAAAAATGTGGTGGCACTAGATAACTTTGTAAATGGTCACTAGATAACGTTGTAAAAGGTCAAATTCAGGTAATTCCTGAAAAGGACTAAACTCTAGAAATGCAAAATTACTTTGTACCCCCACTCCTTGAGTGTAAAAAAACAAAACAAAAAAAAAGGTTTCTGCTTCTATAATCCTGCCTCTACCCCCCTACCCTATAAAGCCCCTGACCACTGTGAGTCGGATGCTGCTTTCTGAAAGTCCTCTCCCAGGACTGAAAGTAGCCAGCCTGCCGGTCTAAATAAACTTTTCTGCTCCCGATGTGTTTGTGTCTTGGAGTATTTCTCTGGAGTTGAGCCGCTGGGTACAACACACCAACTGAGCCAAACCCCAGCAAAGGTGATAGGAGGAAATTCCAAAGGGCTTCTTTGGTTTTGTAAATGAAAACAGGTTCCTGCTCTCCACAGCACCAAGACAGCGCTCGGTGGTTTTCCAAAAGGAGACTGGGCTACCTTGGGGAATGGGGAGGATGTCAGCTGTCTACTCACGAGGAAAGTCTCCAACAGGCAGAGCAGGAGAAAGAGGGGCTGCAAACCAGGTGGCTCTGAAGGCCAAGGGCCTGGGGCAGGGGCTCCCCTTTGTCACCCATGGCAGCAGGAGTAGAGAGAACACCAAGCCAAGGGGACATTTCTTTCTCTAGTAACATACAATGTTTTCCGGGCTGGGATTCAGCTCAGTTGGTAGAGCGCTGCTCTGCAGTCTCTGAGGTCCCCAGTTCAATTCCCAGTACCACAGAAAACAGGAGAAGGACTTGGCAACCCACTCCCAAGGCAATCCCGAAACAGTCAGCCATTGAAACCCCTATGAGGTTCTCTATGACACTCAATGGCATCTAACAACAACAACATTTTCCATTATGAAGAGGAAAAACAAAGAGAAAAATGAAAAAGAATGACCAAGGCAAACCAACCTTTTTGCATTATAATGTGCTTCCTTTTGGTCTTTTTCCTCTGCATATTTTCTTTTTATAATTAAAAACACATCCCTGTCTATTCCAGAGTCCCTGCCCACTGATTAGGAATGAGTGACCTGCTCAGATCAAGGATGTTGTTCAAGGGAGAGTGGAGAGCATCGGTGCTGGCTGCAAAGAGTTTTCTCCAGCCTCTAGCACTTTGTCAGTGTTGCCTCTACCTGAGCTTCACTATGAAGGCCTCCATCTCACCCAGCATCCAAGGCAGGAATTGCCCAGAGAGACCAACAGGGCAGCATGGAGCTCTGGCATGCAAGTGACCCTTTCTGTTTTCCTCAGCTTGTTGTTGTTAGGTGCCGTGGAGTCGAGTCCAACTCACAGCGACACTCATAGGGTTTTCAATGGCTGACTGGTTCGGGATTGCCTTGGGAGTGGATTGCCACGCCATTCTCCCATTTTGTGGTGCTGGGAATCGAACTGGGGACCTCAGAGACTGCAGCGCAGTGCACTACCAACTGAGCTAGATCCCAGCCCTTTCCTCAGCTAGTAATACCAAAAAAGACAGCTTGAACAAGTGGTGCTGGGAAAACTGTATATCCACATGTGGAAAACAGAAACCAGATCCCTATCTCTCACCCTGTATGAAACCAACAAAGTGGATCAAAGACCTTAATGTAAGACCAGATGCTTTGCAACTGCTAGAGGAAAATCTAGGTGAGACACCTCAAGATCCAGGCATGGGAAAGGACTTTCTGAACAGGTCTCCAACAGTGCAGGCAATAAGAACAAGAACTGACAAATGGGGCTTCATTCCATCAAAAAGCCTCAGCACAGAGAAAGAAATAATCAACAGAGTGAAAAGGCAGCTGACAGAATGGGAGAAAATCTTTGCCAGATATTCATCTGATATAGGATTATCTAGAGTATATAAGCCTGCAGCCATAGCCCTGTGGCATCTGATCCCATCAGATCTTGGAAGCTAAGCATGGTGGGGCCTGGTTAGTACTTGGATGGGAGACCACCTGGGAATACCAGGTGCTGTAGGCTTGGAAGAAGGACCTGGCAACCCGCTCCCAAAAATCAATCCACCATTGAAAACCCTATGAACAGCAGAGAAGCACTGACAATAGTGTTTCCCCTGTTGTATGTAGAGTTGCTATGAGTTGGATACCGACTCGATGGCACCTAACAACAACAACAGAATATATAAAGAACTCAGTAGATCTATGTTAGATCTAAAGCTAATTCAATTGGTCAATTTCCCCACAACTGTGTTTGATAAGTTGTCCTATTTATTCCTTAATAAAACCTAAACCCCTTGCAAATAGGTGTGAGAGGAAGATGTCATCGCTACATATCTACTCACCCACAAAGCTACATGCATACTCACCCACAAAAGTATGTAACAGAAACAAAAACAGAGAGAGAAAGAGAGAGAAAAGAGAAAGAAGACCTAGGCAGCTATTAAAGATCATGATTATAGGCTGCTGATGCTCAGATTCAAATATCAAGATTCATTTTTCAAATAACTAAAATCATGTTTCAAAGATATTATATTGAGTGAAATAAGCCAATAACAAAAACACAAATACTGTATAATGCCATTTATCGGAGGTCCCCAGAATAACTTCATAGAGACAAGTAGAATGGTGTCTTCCGGGGTGTGGGAAAGACGGAATTGGAAGATAGTATGTAGTGGGCAGGGAATTTCAGTGTGGGAAGGGGAAGAGGTTCTAGAGCCAGATGGTGATGATGGCCCCAACAATGTGAACACACTAGTGCCACCAAACTGCACCCCTAAACATGGATGAGACGGCACAATTTATGTTGTGTGCATTTTGCAAGACTTAAGTTTTAAAATAACAAAAAGTCAAAATCAGCTTTCCAAAATACAGCCCGACCCCTTCACCCAGGCTACCTGGATCTGGTTTCCAGGTTTCAGTCTAATATTTTCCCCCACTGGTCATTTTTACTCTCAGGGAAATGAGAGGAAATAAAACAAATAAAAGTAATGTGCCTGCTTCCCCTCCTGCCCTTCTCCATTAGATACAATATTCCTGGAATTCTTTGTTTCAGGAGTCTTTGGATCTGATCTCCCCGGGGGGTCCATGATTTTCCAACATTATAGCTCCTCAGGGTTCTGTAGTAGGAGGAAGGGTTTGAAGATTGAATTCTGAGACGAATTCCGTACGGCATTCAAAGCGAATGCCGTAAATAGACCTCAAGTTCTGTTTGCTGCAGCGTTGAGCGTGCAGCTGTCGTGCGTGAAGGATGAGCTGGGCAGCTCTCCCTTTGCGCTTGGTCTTTTATACAGAAGCACAGAGCTGATCCTGGCCACACTGCGTTCAGCCAGTGCTAAGAAAGGGAATAACATGCCATGGCACCGTCATAAAGTCACTTTCTTTGTTCACATCTTAGAATATGTTAATTTGTAGACTTTAAGATTTAGGGACTGGGATTTAGCTCAGTTGGTAGAGCGCTCTCTGCAGTCTCTGAGGTTCCAAGTTTGATTCCCAGCACTGCAAAAATGGGAGAAGGATGTGGCAACCCACTCCCAAGGCAATCCAGAAACAGTCAGCCATTGAAAACCCTATGAGGGTCTCTATGAGTCGGACCCGACTCAACGGCACCTAACAACAACAACAACAACAAGATGGCCAGGACAGGAACAATTGTGTGTTTCTGGTGGCATTAGTCATCACATATTTCACTAACATTTAGAATACCTGCTACATGACAAGTATAGTCTTCATGGAGTTCGCAACTCAGACACTGCACCCAGCTAAATAAAGCAATTAGGATATGCACAACTGTTACCCGCCTCCAGCGCAGGTCACTTGTTAATTGTGGGTCCTCTATTTTTTTGGCAGAGATAGATAAAAACAAAGATGGCAATTTAGAGAATCAATAAATAAAATTCTATAAATCAAATCCTACAAATTCTAAAGCTCAGCCACAGCATCTCCTTTTTTTAGCTAATCAGTTTAACCTTCTTGCAACCATTGAGACTCAAAGGGGAGATAGGCTTCTGAGCTCTCCCTGAGGACCATGCTGATTATCTCATTTCTATAGTTGTCATCATAGATATTATTGCTGATATCATTAACACTCCTCCACACGTCTGTCAGCTTGTCATGCTATGAGAGCTTGCATGTTGCTGTGATGCTGAAAGCTATGCCACCAGTATTTCAAATATCATTAGGGCCACGCATGGTAGACAGGTCTCAGCTGAGCTTCCTGACTAAGAGACACTAGGGAGAAGGACCTGGCCGCCCACTCCCAAAACAATTAGCCATTGAGAACCCTATGATTGGCAGAGAAGCACTGTCAGATATAGTGCCAGAAAATGAACCTCCCCAGGCTGGAAGGCATTCAAGAAACGACTGGGGAAGAGTTGCCTCCTCAGAGAAGGGTCAACCTTAATGATGGGAGTGGAGTAAAACCTCTGGGAACCCCTTTAGTCAATGTGGCATGATTCAAAATGGGAAGAAACATAATGGCTACAACAATGAGCACAAACATAAAAAGATCGTGTGCATGGTACAATGTCTGAAAGTGTTTTATCTGTTATACATAGGGTCACTATGAGTTGGATCCTACTCAATGGCACCTAACAAGAAACAAGCATCATTACACTATGGGTTTGCTATGTAATACCTATATATCTATATATACACGTATATATAATACCTATATATATATATAAACCTATATATATCTATAATAATACCTATATATGTAATACCTATATATATATATACCTATGTAATACCTATGTAGGGAGTAGGACCTGGTGAGCCACTCCTGAAACAACTAGCCATTGAAAACCCTATGAATAGCAAAGAAACACTGTCAGATATAGTGCCAGAAAATGAGGCCCCCAGGTTGGAAGGCACTCAAAAGACTACTGGGAAAGAGTTGCATCCTCAAAGTAGAGTCTACCGTGATAACGGAAATGGAGTAAAGCCCCAGGGTGCTCAACTTGCTGACATGGCACAACTCAAAATGTGGAGAAACAACTGCAAATATCCATTAATAATTGGAACATGGAATGTACATAGTATGAATCTAGGAAAATTAGAAATCGTTAAAAGAGAAATGGAGCACATAAACATTGACATTCTAGGCATCAGTGAGCTAAAATGGACCGGCATAGGCCATTTTGAGTCAGACAATCACCTGGATGGTCTACTATGCTGGGAATGATAAACTAAAGAGAAATGGGGTTGCATTCATCATCAAAAAAGACATTTCAAGATCTGTCATGAAATACAACGTTGTCAGTGATAGAATAATATCCATACGCCTACAAGGAAGGCCAGTTAATATGACTATTGTTCAAATTTATGCACCCACCACTAAGGCCACAATGAAGAAAGGGAAGACTTCTAGCAGCTTCCACAATCTGAAATAGATCAAACATGCAATCAAGACATACTGATAATCACTGCTGACTGGAATGCAAAGGTTGGAAACAAAGAAGGCGGCTCAGTAGTTGGAAAATATGGTCTTGGTGACAGAAACGAAGCTGGAGATCACATGATGGAATTTTGTCAGACCAATGACCTTTTCATTGCAAATACATTTTTTCAACATCATAAA
>VMDO01013070.1:0-59690 GCA_007922755.1 Pedetes capensis | reverse complement strand
CAGCTTAAAAGTGTTTTGGCTATACGTGGTCTTTTGTGGTTCCATATGAATTTTTGGATCATTTTTTCTATTTCTGTAAAGTCAGTCAGTGGAATTTTAATGGGTATTGCATTAAATCTATAGATTGCTTTTGGTAGGATAGCCATTTTTACTATATTAATTCTCCCTATCCAGGAGCAGGGGAGGTCTTTCCATTTTTCAGTGTCCTCTGCTATTTCTTTCTTTAATATTTTGAAATTTTGCCTGTAGAGATCTGAAGGGTCTTTTGTTAGACTGATTCCAAGGTATTTAATTTTCTGGTGGGCTATCATGAATGGTAGTTTTCCTGAAATTTCCTTCTCTTCCTGTTTGGAATTGGTGTAAAGAAAAGCTATTGATTTTTGTGTGTTAATTTTGTAGCCTGCAACTTTGCTGAAGGAGTTAATTAGTTGTAATAGTTTTCTGGTTGAGGTTTTGGGGTCTTTCAGGAATAAGATCATATCGTCTGCAAATAAGGATAATTTGACCTCTTCCTTGCCAATCTGTATCCCTTTGATTTCTTTCTCTTGTCTTATTGCCCTGGCCAGGACTTGAATTACTTTGTTGAATAGAATAGGAGAGAGAGGACATCTTTGTCTTGTTCCAGATCTAAGAGGAAATAGTTTCAGTATTTCTCCATTTAATATAATGTTGGCTGTAGGTTTGTCATAAATGGCTTTTATGAAATTAAGGTATTTGCCTGTTATACCTATCTTCTCCAGAGTTTTTATCATGAAAAGGTGTTGCACTTTGTTGAAGGCCTTTTTGGCATAAATTGAGATGATCATGTGGTTTTTGTTTGCCATTTTCTTGATATGTTGGATTATATTAATTTATTTCTGTATGTTAAACCAACCTTGCATCTGTGGTATAAATCCCACTTGGTCATGGTGAATAATCTTTTTCATATGCTGCTGGATTCTGTTTGCCAGAATTTTATTAAATATTTTTGCATCTAGATTCATAAGGCAGATGGGTCTATAATTTTCTATCTTAGATGAATCTTTTCCTGGTTTAGGTATCAGGGTGATGGTGGCTTCATAGAATGTATTTGGGAGTGTTCCCTCCTTTTCTATTTTTTGGAATAATTTGAGGAAGACAGGTATGATATCTTCTTTCAAAGTTTGGTAAAATTCTGCTGTGAATCCATCAGGACCTGGGCTCTTCTTTGTTGGGAGACTTTTAATTACCTTTTCTATTTCTGTATATGCAATGGGCTTGTTTAAGTCAGTTATATCATCTGGGGTTAGTTTTGGTAGGTCATACATGTTAATAAATATATGCATTTCTTCTGCATTTTCATATTTTTTGGAATATAGTCTTTCATAGTAATCCCTGACAATTTTTTGTATTTCATTGAAGTCAGTGGTTATGGATCCGTTGTCTTTCATAATCTGTACTATGTGAGATTTTTCCTTTTTCTTTTTGATGACATTAGCCAGAGTGGTGTCTATTTTATTAATCTTTTCAAAGAACCAGTTCTTAGTCTTATTAATTTTTTGAATTATCTCTTTGGATTCTAATTGAGATATTTCTCCCTTTATTTTTGTAATTTCCTTTTGTGTGTTCCTTTTAGGATTGGTTTTTTGTTGGATTTCTAGTGTCTTAAGCTGTGTCATTAGGTCATTTATTTTATTGATAAAGGCATTTAATGCTATAAACTTCCCTCTTAAAACCGCCTTTGCTGAATCCCATATGTTTTGCTATGATGTGTTTTCATGATCATTTGATTGTAGGAATTTTTTAAATTCCAATTTGATTTCATCAATTATCCATTGGTCATTCAGTAGTGTATTATTCAGTGTCCATGAGTTTGTAAAATTTCTGGAATTATTCATGCTCTTGAGCTCCAATTTTATCCCATTATGATATGATAAGGAACAGGGGATAATTTCTACTTTTTTGTATTTGTTGAGGGAGTTCTTATGGACTAGCATATGATCTATCTTAGAAAACGTACCATGTCGAGCTGAAAAGAATGTGTATTCCTCATCGTGTGGATGAAATATTCTGTATATATCTGTGAGACCCAACTGGTTTAGGGTGGAGATTAGATTTGACGTTTCTCTGTTGATTTTTCGTTTTGATGGCCTTTCTCTTGATAAAAGTGGGGTGTTGAAGTCTCCCATTATTATTGATTCTGGTCCATATATTCCATAAGATTTGTCTTATAAAGCTAGGTGCCCCTATGTTTGGGGCATAAATATTAAGGAGCATTATTGATTCTTGATCCATTGTTCCTTGTATTAAAATGTAATGTCCTCCTTTGTCTCTTCTAATTAGTTTTGGAATGAAATTTAATCTATCTGAAATTAGATTTGTAACACCTGCTTTCTTTTGTTCCCCCCCCCCCCCCCCCGCTAGGTATACATTTTTCCAGCCCTTAACTCTCAGTTTATTCCAGTCTTTGTGAGTTAGATGAGTTTCTTGAATACCTCATATTGATGGTTTGTGTTTTTTCATGCAATTAGGCAGACTCTGTCTCTTAATTGGTGAGTTAAGACCATTTACATTAATAGAGATTATTGAGTAGCATTTATTGTTATATATCCAATCTTTACCTGTTACTGATTTATGAATCATGTTTGCTTTGGTCCTTTCTGGGGTTGCACTCATCTCAGCAACCAGTTCTTTGATTTCCTTTGTTGTTGTTGTTGTTGTTAGGTGCCGTCGAGTCGGTATCCGACTCATAGTGACCCTCTTACAACAGGGGAAACACTATTGTCGGTGCTTCTCTGCTGTTCATAGGGTTTTCAATGGCAGATTGATTTTTGGGAGGGGGTTGCCAGGTCCTTCTCCCAAGCCTACAGCTTCTGGTATTCCCAGGTGGTCTCCCATCCAGGTACTAACCAGGCCCGACCCTGCTTAGCTTCCAGTATCTGACAGGATCCGATGCCACAGGGCTACAGCTGCAGGTGATTTCCTTTGTAGGGTTGTCTTAACTCTCCTGGATGTGGTAATTGATTTACAATCCTCTCCAGTGCTAGTTTGGTGGTTGCATATCGTTTAAAAGCTTCCATGTCATTAAATGTCTTATACTCCTCATCTATTATCAAAGAAAATTTTGCTGGATATATTAATCTAGGCTGGAGTTTTTTTGTTTTTGTTTTTTAGTATTTGAATTACCTGTGTCCATTCCTTTCTAGCTTTCAATGTTGATATGGAGAAGTCTGCAGTAATTTTGATAGGTTTTGCTTTATAAGTAATAAGGGGTTTCTGTCTTGCTGCTTGCAAGATAGCTTCCCTGGTCTCTAATGACAGCATGCAAGCAATGATGTGTCTCGAGGATGATCTACTTAAGTCAGCCTTCAAAGGATCCTGAATGTCTCAGCAGTGTATATATCCATTTCCTGTGCTATCTTTGGGAAGTTTTCCTTGAGGTGAGGATATCATTTACTAGGTTGTGAAGGCCTCCAGTGGATCTTTCTTCTCCTTCAGGGGCGCCCTGAATTCTTAAATTTTGTTTTTTCATTCTATCTGAGTTCTCCTGGAAATCTTTCTTTAATACCTTTATCATTGATTCCATTTCTAACTGCTCATATTTAGGTTCATTTATGGCATCCTCGGAATCGGAATTCTTCAGCTCAGATTCATCCAGTCTCGATGAAAAGGATTCTTTAGCCATGTTCAATTCAGATAACTTGGATTGAATATCAAAGAGAGTGGCTTGGTTTTTCCTTATCATTTCTAACTGGGATGCCAGAACTGATTCCAAGTGAGAAAGCTTCCTTTCAAGGATCACCAGGGTGCTTATGGTGTTTCTTTTAATTTCTCTTAGCATGTTTATAACCATGACTCTGAATTCCGAATCAGAGATCTCTAAGAATTGAGAGTTCTTGGAGTTATTTGTTGGGGGGCTTTGATCTATGGAGTCTTCAGATCCATCCTGCCCCTTTGTGTTTTTTGTAGGTTTACTTTGTTTGCCCATAATATGATCTGGGAAATAGAACTCGTCTCTCCTGATTGTGCAGAACTTCTCCCTCTGTTATTCCTTTGACATTGTGTGGTGCTGAATCTCTGGTGCTTATTAGAGCTTATGAGCTGGATATATTCTCAGCTTTTTGGTCTGTGTGGTTCTCTCTTTAGTCCACCAACCCAACTCCAAAGGGGCTAAGGGCTAGGGAGGCGATAGATTATGTTTCTCTTCTGTGGAGTGAGAAAGGGGTGGAATTGGTGACAGAAGAGGGGGAAAGAGGAGGAAGAGGACAGAGGCTAATGGAAATAACTGTCAAAATTAAAATTAAGGTTAAGACTTAAGGGTAAAATAATTGAAACAAAGACACATATATAGCTTAAGAAAAAGAGAAGGAGAATAGAAAAAGGGAAGAGAATAAAAGAAGAAAGGAAGAAAAATAGGAAGGAAAAAGAGAAAAGAACAGAAAAAAACTCACGTATGCATGCTCCCACACACATATAAAAACACTTGTAGTCGGGTGCGGTGGTGCACGCCTGCAATCCCAGTGGCTTGGGTGGGTGGAGGCAGGAGGATCGCAAGCCCGAGTTCTGCGCAATCCAGTGAGACCCTGTCTGGAAAAGCAAAAAATGTGGGTCAGGGGCGCAGCGCGGCAGTCCAGCACCCGAAACTTGTTGTTTGTGTCCCACGGGCAGGGTGACAGTGTGCTGCCAAGGTTGCACTCCATGTTGGGTCTGGCCACAAAATTTTATTTTTAAAATACCCATTTTGATATTTTATCCCTGGTATAAGACCAAGAATTATACTTAGTTTCCTGTTCCATCCTGGAAAGTTGGGCCTTTGGCCAAGAGGATAGAAGTTTGAAAAGAAAAATCTTCCTGTTTACTTGGGTCAAGTTGCTCCAGAGCTGCAGTAAGGATCAGGTAGGAAAAGGAACACATTTGTTAACATGTGGGGACAATGATTTTAGGCTATGCTCTCACAGGCTCTATTCCCATTTCTATCTCTTGCCCCTGCGTCAATTGGCTATAAACCAAGAATTCTGGAAACAGTCTGGATTTTTTTTTTTCAATATTGGGAGTTGAAGCCATGGTCTCAGTCATATAAGGCAAGTGCTCTACCATTGAGCCACACTCTAGCTCCTTTAATTTTTTTTTCATTTTCAAGATAGTGTCTCACTTAGTTGTGCAGGCTGCCCCTGGCCTTGAACTCATGATCCTCCTGCCCCAGGCTTCCAAGCAGCTGGACTTACAGGCATGTGCCATGACACCTGCAAATTGCCTAGATTGTTCCACAAAGAAGGGAACATATTTATTCAGTCATGTTTGAGAGCTCACGATGTGTCACAACTTGTGTCCTGTGTCACCAAAAGGGCTAATGTGTGCCTCTATCCTGTAGGTCCCTCACAATCCAATGATTCTATCTACCATGCTCAAACGTAAACCACTCATTACTAATAAATAAGCTCTTCTCTGCTGGAGATAGGCTGAATTTTGAAAATTACCTTTCATTTAATATCTCCTAAAATAGCCACATGATTTGCCCTTCTTGGCCTCCTACCCTGAGGTATAAAACTGTCTTATACTTTATTTCTTAAAGATAGTTGCTGCTTTTTACACCAGGACAGTGCCAGCCCCAGAGGTGAGGTAGTCACCAGTGTGTCCTGTAGGAGGGCAAGTGAAATCCTCATCAAAGATCAGGAGTAGAACCTAAAGGTTTTATGGACCCATTTATCCAGACTTCTCCTTTATACATGGCCATCTTAGCAAACTGAGAAGTCACCCATCCAACATAGCTAATAAAGTCAATTTGTTCTGAGTGAATCTCAAAATCCTTAGGAGGTACTTGAATATATTTCACAGGAAATATCTACCCCACCTGCAGTGTCTGAGAGTAAATAAACCACAAAGTTACAGAATCACTGTTCAATGCCAACAGGCAAACAAGGCTGCATGATGGGATGATGAAGGCAAGTCATTAGTGAAATTCCTTCCCACCAGGAAGAGAGGGCTCTCTGGACATGACTTGTTGCTGTCTATGTCTTGGTCACCTTTGACCTGGGAGCAAGGCTATGCTAACAAAAAAAAAAAAAAGGGAGGGGATCATTAGCTTTCTTCTGCATTTATTCTTGTTTGGAAAACATTCTCTGCCTTGCAGATTACATGATAATTATACTTAAGGGCTGCCAAGGAACTTCAAGAATAATTACCATATGATTTGCAAGTTTTAGAGCTCATGGTAACACTTTGGTACTGGGAGGGTTTCTTTAGTAATGCACAGCAATAACCCTTTTCCAAAGTGCTCTCACAAACTTAGATTGTTTTTTGAGTAAGATGAGATGCCAAAGACACTGAGTAAGCATGTTCAAAGGAGGCAGAGTGACTTGGGGGATATGAAGCTCCACTTCAGTCCTAGAAGGCCATCCAAATCAGAGTATTTCACTAGAGCCATATGAAGCTGAGATGTAATAAAAATGAACATCTTCTTAGGGACCTTTACTGTAATAGACACAGAACTGCCAATTCTTTCCCTACTCTTCATGGAAACTTTGAAACATGACTAAAGTCTCCAATGCCTCTGATCACAGAACTAGTCCTCTTCACTGCTTAAGAGGAATTGCCTTTGATAACCTAACAATAGCCACTTAACTGGTAAATCTATTGAGAATTTTGACCTCCCAGTAAGTAAAGCTTTGGCTGGGTGCCTTTTCCCTCCTTTGGCATTGTAGGCACCAGTCTTGTGTTGTCATCAACGTGCTTCCCTTTAACTTCTACCAGTTCCTTTTATACTGCACTCAATTCTGTGTTCGACACATAGTAGGTGCAGATAATTGTTACTCTACACATAAATTAGTGGTGTCAGGTTTCAATCTGAAATGTTCTCCAAAGGTCATATGTTAGAACATTTGGTTCCCAGCTGGTTGTGCTATTTGTGGAGGCTATGGAATTTAAGGAGGTGGGATCTAGCTTAGCAGAAGTAAATCATTGGAAGTAGGACTTTGGAGGTTTTTACTTGGACCCTTTACCCAGACGCACAGTTCCAGTGGCTCTCTTTGCTCCCTGCTTCTGATCTACCATGTTGTGAGGTTGTCTAACATGGGCCCTGCTGCTTGCCATTGCCACACCTCCCCCCATACCCCACCATTATGGACTGTGTACCTCTAACCATGAGCCCCAGATAAATATTTCCTCCCATTAATTTGTTTGGTTGGTTTCTCTGCCACAATGATGTACCAGTTGACTAATATAGTTGGCAATTCAATACTGCCTTGGAGTTGTATTGTATGTGTGTGCATTAGTAGTTAAGAAGTATGTAATGTGAGAATATGGTATCAGAAACAGAATTCCTGTTCTTGGGGATCCTGGTCTAGTGGGAGATGATAATGAGTAAAAAGAAGACTGTAGAAATATCAAAGAGATGTACAAACTCCACATTTGGAGGATGAGAGAAGCCTTTTTCCAGAATTTTAGGGTGAGACTTGAAGGATGATTTATATTTGGAAAAGATTAAGATTAATGGTACAATTATAGGAGAGAGACTGGAGAGAAAGTGAGTTTACAGCAGATGAAGTACATCTGGAAGGTAAATTTTAAAGGAACAGTGATGTCAAGGGAAGAGACAAGGGAAAGGCTCATTCAGGGTCTTGTACATTTATGAGGATTCAAGAAAAGGTCCAGGTAGGGTGCAAGCAGTATGTACTCAGGACATTCATTTAGTCTGTCAGGGAAACTGTAGGGTTACCTGTGTTTGAGAAACACACTTTTGCAGAAGGATCTAACTGAATGGATAAATACACTAGTTCAACCACTGTAAGAAGAAAGGGGAGAGATTATTCCTGGGTAAGGTCTAGTGACTGAGACTTCAGGTGAATCTTCACAAGTTAAAGCAAAGAGGTATGTGGCCTCTTCCCTTGCAAGATAATTAATTATATTACCACTAGAGGGTGCCCAAACAGTAGAAAAGCCTGGGCTGGCTCATCCATTCATATCCTGTGTGCCTGACTCACCAAACTCCCTTAGAGTAAGCAGGGCATGAAAACATTCCCTAATGATGAGAGTAATGGACACTGGCTGATTTAAATTCCTGGGGAGCTGAACCACGGGTGTTCTGGTGATTTCACAAACAAAAGACTCCTGTTACAGCAGTGGTGGATTTTCTGGAAAGCCATATCATTCTTTAGGAACTTGACATTTGGTTATGTTTGAACTTACCATGTAACCAATGAGTCCCTTGTTGTTGACCTCTAGAAAGACTCAAGGCGAACCTTTTGGTGTTTTTCATTTCATACCATACACCATCAGACCAAAAAACTGTCTCATTTTAGGCAAAAGTATTAGAGTCATTAAGCATCCAGAAAAATATGCCTGGCACCTTAAAATCACTTGGTTTCTTAGTGATATTATCTTGGAATTTCAGCCTATTTCCTCAGGAAGAGCTATTAGCAGTACAGGATGCAGAATTCAGTCTAATGAGCAGACAACAATGTGGGTGTTTGAAGCCCAAGCTGTGCCTTGGATGGTTGTTTAAATAAAAAGAACAAATGGCCTCTTATTTTTCCTTGCCTCAGGGACCCTCACTGGATAGGTGCTTCTCTGCCCCCAAAGGTGTTGATGTGGTAATACACAGTATATAATGTATATTATCTGCCTGGGGTTTTTCTGAAGCCCTAGGAAAAGGTCCTAGCAAGGATAAAAGTCTGCCTTATTTTTCTGAAGTAGGGACCCCCTCAAATGATATAAACTTAAGATTCTCTCCACTAAACCTTGGTTCTGAAGATGTTATTTATATGCTGACATACTTAGGCCCATCCTCTCAGCAGCAGAACACCTGTCCCTTCCTGCTAGGTCAAACATGTCTAGGACAATAACAATTGTTCCAAATTGCATGCAGTTCTCACAGCTTTCCCCCCTGGTTTTTCTTTAAGGGACTATTGTATCCAGAGAGGGAAGGAAGTGACTAAGAAAAGGAAATTATGTCTAAATTATTTTTTTTTCAAATGTCCAAACTTTTTCCCAAAGCAAGAGTTTCAGGCTAGGCAAAAGGCAGTGTAGATGGAAACGTGAATCTCGGAGGGTCAAAGTCCTTCTCTGGCCTCCCCCCACGTGCATACAGTTTGTTCCCTGAGCTTCCCTGAGTTTCCCTAGTGTCCTCTCTGCATTCCCAGGCTCACTTAATTCACAGTCTGTCTGCCTTTATCCCCCCCCCCCACCCCCCTGATGTTCATGGGTACTCTCTGCTTTAATGGCTTAATTCCCAACTTCAGCGTGTGAGATCCTCCATGTTGGATGCAAATGTATTACCTCTGTTTTCCTGGAGCCGTTCCCATCACCGACAGCTCCCCTGTACATTATTTCACTCTGTGTCATCCCCCTCAGCCACATTGGCTAGCAAAGCCAATAGGTGCTATGCAGCTAGCATGCTTTTTGTCCATACTCACCAAGAGAAATCATTTACTCTGGTGCTTAGCCTTTGTAGTGGGAAACAGGAAAGAATCTTCTTTGTGGTCTCAAGCCCAAAGTGGCAGAGGCTGACTTACTATGAAACTTATAGCTTTAGGCAGAGAAGGAAAAGTGCGGGACACGCCTGAAATACAAGAATGCACAGATGTCCACACACATTTAAACATGTGTTATGTTTGTCCAGCAGTGCATGTGCACTTGAGTGCAAGCCCCAGATCCAGCCTGTTTCCCCCATGGTGGATAAGTGCTTGTGAGGAAGCCCATTTCTTTTCTTTGACATTCAGTTAAGCTAAAAGAAAAAACAGCCATCTGCACTGCCTTTGGTACAGTAGATTGCTAAAAGCTGTTCCCTGTCAGACCTTTTCTTTCAGCCTTGGCGAAGAGACACATACACATGTGACACTTCTGTCATCCACATATGAAGCACACAGATTTCAGCACAGTCATAGGTCCTCTGTAAAATCATCAGGCTAAATTCTCAATTCTTCCCAATGGCTGGCTTTCCTTCTATTGCCATAGCACAATGGAAGGCATTCAACTTCACTTTCTTGTTCTGTGTTTTCTGTGTATGTGGAGTGGTTTTGTGTTTTTGCCACCAAGGGCACTAAACATTCTCTCTGAGCCTCAGTTGTGTTCCACATTTTTCATTAACACTTGCACTTAAGCAGCTCATTCTAATTCTTTCCGTTGTTCCTGTTCTGCGTGAACTATCTGCTGGCAGTTGCCATGCCAACCCCAAATCCTGGGGTCCTGCTGCTAGATCACAAGCTGCCATTAGCATATTTTCAATAGCACCTGATCACCCTCCAAAGACCTTCTAGTAGCTGAACTCCATTAGCTCCGAGTATCACGAGATTTGATTGCATATTTACAGTGTGGCTCAGGGAAAGAATATACTGAGCTGCACAGCTAGTTTCCCAGGTTTAGCCTTCCATGAGTGCCAGGATGGTTCCTTGGGTCTCATTCAAAGAAAAGAACATGACAATTTTGTGGTCCATGGAGATATCAGTTCTTATGCCCTAGAGCTGACTTACCGTAATGTGCAATGCCAGGATGCCCCTCAGAATTTCCTTACTCCTAATTGAAAACTCAGTAGTTCTCCAGTGTTTAGGGAGCTGGGCAAGGGTGATTTTACCACAGTGCTATTCTAACTGACAATAGTGTTTCGCCTGTTGTATGTAGGGTCGCTATGAGTCGCATACTGACTCGATGGCACCTAACAACAACAATTCTAACTTAAGCCAAACTGAATGGAGGAGGCAGTACTGATCTGATGTCAGTTTCTCTTCCAAAAGAGGTGAGAGAGAGAATAGTGAATTAGAAGGATGTCAGTGAGTATTAGGAAGATAGATTATTTCAAAGTAAATAGTTAAGGCCATTCAAAATTAAGATGCTTCTTTGAAGTGCTAAAACCTCTTAGTTACCAAGGAGCTAGGTAGAATTTGGATGCCCAAAGTGAGGACAAGAGGAAGTTTAACATTGATACTAAAATTTAAATAAAGCAAAACAGAATTAAATTAAACTGTAGCTAAAAATAATTGAGTGCAATGGATCTTGTAAATTCAGATGCTTAAGTGGACAAGACAGATAATGCAAATGAATGAAGTAAGATTAAAAAGATGACAGAAGGCCATGGGCACTCAGTGCCAGTGGTAGAAATATGAGGGACATAAGGACTATGTAAATCTAGAGAAAGCCAACCTCAGTGCTGCTAGACCTTCACAGAACTGAAGAAAAGTTGGAACTGTGTATTTTTGGCAAAATCTCCCAATTTTAATATATTGAGCATCTAATAATTTGACATTAAAACAGTAGGTAGGGGTTGGGGATATAACTCACTGGTGGAGTCCTTGCCTAGAATGAGCAAGGCCCTGGTTTGATACCCAGCACTGCAAAAAATAACCATTATCAACAACAAAACATTGGTTACCCCAATATGTCGGGCACTGTGGAGGGAACGGCTGCAGCCACAGCACTCTGGCTTCCAATCCTGACAGATCTTGGAAGCTAAGCAGGTTGTGGCCTGGTTAGTACTTGGATGGGAGACTGCCTGGGAACACCAAGTACTGTAGGCTTGGGAGATGGACCTGGCAGCCCACTCCCAAAAACCAATGCACCATTGAAAACCCTATGAATAGCAGAGAAGCCCTAACAATAGTGTTTCTCCTATTGCTCATAAGGTTGCTATGAGTCAGATACCAACTTGATGGCCAACAAAAACATGGAGGGAAGAAAATATTTCTGGTAATTGTGGCTAATAAGCTTCCATTTTGCTCTTGCTTTAAAAGTAAGTCATGTTTTTGTTAACCTTTTAAAAGTTTCTTAGCTACTTTTACACCTATAATCCAGTAATATTGAATATATTTATAAGGTTGTGTAATCATCATCATCATCTATCTTCTTAACTCTTTTCCAATCCTGACAGATCTTGGAAGCTAAGCAGGTTGTGGCCTGGTTAGTACTTGGATGGGAGACTGCCTGGGAACACCAAGTACTGTAGGCTTGGGAGATGGACCTGGCAGCCCACTCCCAAAAACCAATGCACCATTGAAAACCCTATGAATAACATGTAAAACTGAAATTCTAAGTAAATATTTTTTAAAAACAAAACTGAAGCTTTATATCTTTTAAACAATAATGTCTCATTCTCCTTTCTCTGACTCCTGGCAATCACCATTCTATTTTGCCTCTATGATTTTGATTGACTACTCTAAGTTGTTCAAATATGTGACTGTACGATACTTGTCTTTCTGTGATTGACTTATTTCATTAGCTTTATGTCTCCAAGGTTCATCTATGTTGTAGCATCTGTCAGAATTTCCTTCATTCTTATGGCTGAACAATATACAACTATATACATATATGTGTGTATAGGTATGTTGTTGTTGTTAGGTGCCGTCGAGTTAACATTGTGTATATATGTACATGCATATATCACTATTTTCTTATCCATTCATCTCCTGATGGATACTTAGATTGTTTCCATTTTTTAACTGTTGCAGATAATGCTGTTCTGAATATATGAGTACAAATATCTCTTCAGGATGCTGCTTTCTGACTTTTTGAATACATGCCCAGAAGTGGAATTGCTGGGTTATATGCTAATTCTGTTCTTTTCTTTCTGGAGAAACAGACACACTGTTTCCATAGTGGCTATAACATTTTGCATTTCTACCTACAGTGCACAAGGGTTCCAATTGCTTCACATTCTTACCCACATTTGTTACTTTATGGTTTGGTTTGATTTTTTTATTTTGCTTTTTGTTTGGTTTTGGTTTTGGTTTTGGTTTTGGTTTTTTGAGGTTTTTTGGGTTTGTTTTGTTTTGTTTGATTGTAGCCACCCTGAAGGATATGCATGGTGATATCTTGTAGTTTTGATTTGCCTTTCCCTAATGATTAGTGATATACCATTTGTATATGTTGTTTGGAGAAATGTCTATTTGAGTCTTTTTCCCACTTTATAATTGGAAGGTGTTGTTATTATTGAGCTGTAGGAGTTCTCTATATATTTAACAATCCCTAATTAGATGTATGATTTGTAAACATTTTCTTCCATTCTGTGGGTTGCTTTTTTACTCTGTTATCTTTTATTTTTTTTTTTTGGCAGTACATGGGGATTGAACGTAGAGCCATATATATACTTTGCAAGTGCTTTTGCACTGGGCTGCATCCTTAGCCCATTTTTTATTTTTTATTGTGAGGCAAGATCTTATTGAGTTACACAGACTGCCACCGGCCTTGAAATTGTGATCTTCTGTCTCAGCCTGCCAAGTTGCCCGGATTACAACCATGTGCCACTGTGCTCAGCTCCGTTGAAATCTTTTGATGCACAAAATTTTTAATAATCACAGAGTCCAATTTGTCTATTTTTCTTTTGTTTTCAGTGCCTTTGGTGTTGTATCTTTGAAATCACTGCCAAATATGATGTCATGAAGTTTTATTACCTATGTTTTCTTTTAAGAATTTTGTAGTTTCAAGGCTAATATTTAGGTCTTTGAATTTTTTTTCACTTTTTATTCTTTTATATGTATGCACTGGGATTACTGAACCCAGGGCTCCGCACATAAATTTGTAACTGCTCTATCTCTGAGTTGGACCCCTGACCCTTTTATTATATTTTTATCATGAGATAGGGTCTCACTAAATTACACAGGCTGCCTCTAGCCTTGAACTTGGTGATCCTCTTGCCTTGACCTCCTGAATCACTGGCATTATAGGTGTACAACTCTACCTCTGACCTTACTCTTTTTTTGAAAAATAATAATGGTGTATACTTATTTGGCACAATGTAATGTTTTGATTAATGTATTCTACATTGTAGAAACATTCCAAGAGCTAATTAATATCATTTCACCAATTTCTCTTTGTGTGGGGAAGATGTTAAAAATATATTCTTTTGGCAATTTTGAAATACACTATACATTATTATTAACTGTGGTTACCATACAATGAAAAAGATGACTAAGATTTATTGTTCTATTCTAAATGAAATTCTATATATTTAATTAACATCTCCTTATTTCCCATCCCTTTCTTTCCAAGCCCCTACTCCCAGCCTCTGATAACCACCTTTCTTCTTTGAGTTAATTTTTGTGCATGTTAGGTAAGGATCCAACTTCATTCTTCCCCATGAGGATATAAAGTTTTCCAAGAGCTATTTGTTGAGATGGGAGAAGGACGTGGCGACCCACTCCCAGAAAACGATCAACCATTGAAAACCCTGTGAATAGCAAAGAAGCACCAACAATACTGTTTTACCTGCTGTACTTAGGGTCACTATGAGTCAGACACTGACTCAACAGCACCTAACAACATTTGTTGAAAAGATTATCCTTTCCCTACTGAATGGTCTTGACACTCTTGCCCAAAATCATTTGATTGTATACATGAGAATTTATATCTGTCTTCTCTCTTCTGTTCCATTGGTCTATGCCTTCATACCAGTACCATATTGTTACGATTGCTGTATCTTTGCAGGGAGTATTGAAATCAGGAAGTGTGAGTTCTTTTTTTTTTTTAAAACCATTTGAATATTCAAGGTTCTTGAGAGTCATGTAAATTTTTAGATTGATTTCTCTATTTATGCAAAAAAGCCAGAATTTTGAGAATTATATTGAATCTATAGGTCACTTTGGGTAATACTAATATCTTAACAATATTATGTTTCCAATCCATGAATATGGAATGTGTTTCCATTTATTTATGCTTTCTTTAATTTCCTTCAGAAATGTTGTTTTTTCATTTTTCAAGTTTTTCAGCTCTTTGGCTAAGTTACTTCCTAAGTATTTTCCTCTCTTGACATTGCTTTAAATAGAATTATTTTCATAGATTCCTTTTCAGATTTTTCATTCTTAGCAAATAGACTGATTTTCTTTTCAGTACTGGGGGGGTGAACCCAGGGCCTCATTTCTGCTAGACAAGTGCTCTACCACTGAACGGCACCCCAAGTCCCTTTAAAAAATAGGTTTTAAAACTTGAGACAGTCTCACTAAGTCACACAGGCTAACTCTACCCTTGAACCTGCTATCTTTCTTCCCTGGTATCCTCAGGATCTGGGATTATAGGCATGCACCAAAATGCACAGCTTGTTTGAGGGGTATTGAGTTTGCATTCTGTTATTTTGCTAAATTTATTTATTAGTTCTAATGGGCTTCTGTGGTGTGGAGTCTTTAGGACTTTCTACATATAAGATGATATCATCTGTGAATAGAGATAATTTTACTTCTTCCTTTCTAATTTGATGTCTTTTATTCATTCTTCGTAGCTAATTTCTTTGCCTAGATCTTCCATACTATATCAAAGAGAAGTGGTGAAAGCGGGCATTCTTATCTGGTTCCTGATCTTGGAAGAAATGTTTTCAGTCTTTTACCATTGAGTATTATGTTGTTATGTGTTTTTCATATAGGGGTTTTATTTGTTGAAGTAGCTAATTTCTGTTCTTAGTTTCTTAGACTTCTTTTTATCATGAAAGTGTGCTGCATCGTCTCAACTTACATGTGTGCATCAATTGAAATGATCTCTTTTTTTCTTTCATTTTGTTAATCTAGTATATTACACTGATAAATTCACATATATTGAATCATCTTTGTATTCCCGGAATTAATCCTACTTTGTCATGGTGTATAATCTTTAATAATACTGATGCATTTGGCTTTACAATATTATGTTGAGGTTTTTTTGCTTTAAAGGATTTTATGACTTTTGTCATAAGATATATTGGTCTATAGTTTCTTTTCTTGTAGTGTCTTTGTCTGGTGTTGGTATCAGGTTAAGGCTGGCCTCATAGAACAAATTAAGCAGTGTTCACTTCTCAGTTTTTTTTGAAAAGTTTGAGAAGTATTGGTATTTGTTCTTCTTTAAATGATTGATATAAGTCACCATGAAGCCATCAAATCCAAGGTGCTTCTTTTCCAGGAAGTTATTTTCTTAATTACTTATTGAATTCCCTTACTAGTTATAGGTCTGTTTACGTTTTCCACTTCTTATTAATTTAGTCTTGATAGGTTTTCTGTTTCTAAAACATTGTGTGTTTCATCAAGAAATCCAATCTTTTCATATAAATTTGCTCATTATACTCTTCTAACCCTTCTTCAGTAGAATCAGTAATAACACTTCCATTTTTATTTCTGACTTTAGTAAGTTGAGCTATCTCTCTGTTTTCTTAGTCCATCTACCTAAAGATTTGTTAATTTTGCTGGGAGTGGTGGTGCATGCCTGTAATCCCAGCGGCTCAGGAGGCGGAGGCAGGAGGATTACAAATTCAAGACTAGAGGCAGTCTGCATAATTTAGCGAGACCCTGTCTCAAAAAGTAAAAAAAACAAAAAAAAAAAACAAAAAAACGGGGGGGCTGGGAGCTCAGCTCAGTGGTCCAGCACTTGCAAAGCATGCAGGCGTGGGACCCTGGGTTCAACCCCCCAGTACCACAAGAAAAATAAATAAAAAAAAGACTTGTCAATTTTGTTGATATTTTCAAAGAAGCAATTTTTTTATTTTGTTGATGTTTTTCTATTGTTATCTTATTTTTTATTTTGTTTGTCTATGATCTAAACTTTATTATTTCATTCTTTCTGCTAGCTTTAGGTTTAGTTTATTACTTAGTTTGTTCCTTCATACTGAGGTTAGTTTATTGATTTAATTCTTATTTTTTATGTAAGCATTTATAGTGTACCTCTCTACTTCACCAGTACCTTCACTGTGCCCCATAAATTTGGCATGTATGTTTTCATTTTCACTTGTCTCCAAATATTTTCTAATTTCTATTTTGCTTTCTTCTCTCATCCATTGATTGTCTAATAGTGTGTCATTTAATTTGCACAGATTTGTGAAATTTTCAGTCTTACTTCAGATATTGACTTTCCAATTTTATTCTGTTATGAATGAAGAAGATGCTCTGTATGATATCTACCTTTTTAAGTCTTGTTATTAGGTGCTGCTGAGTTGGCTCTGACTCATAGCCATCCTGTGTACAACAGATGAAATACTATCAGGCACTGTGCCATGTCTAGCACTATTGTCAGTGTTTCTCTGTCATTCACAGGGTTTTCAGAGGCTGGTTGTTTTTTGGGGGATGGCAGGGAATGGGCTGCCAGGTCCTTCTCCCAATCCTACCACACCTGGTATTCCCAGGGAGTCTCCCATCCAAGTACTAACCAAGTACTGACCCTGCTTAGCTTCTGAGATCTGATGAGATCGGACCCCAGAAGGCTATGGGTGCAGGCTTTTTAAGTCTAGTTAGACTTAATTTGTGGCATAACATACAGTCTATTTTGGAAAATGACTCATGTTCACTGGAGAAGAATCTGTATGCTGTTATTATGTAGAATGTTCTGCATATATGAGTTATATCTAGTTGGATTATTGCAGGGCTTCAAACCTGCAAAAAAATGGGTACAGAGTTGGGAAAGTTCAGTATGTTAAAATGTAGAGGGTTTGGTTCAGGTTCATGTTTAAAATTTTAATCATATGTGTAGATAGATGAATAAAAATTGTCCCAATTTTTCAATTTTTATGTATAATAAAATAGCTAATGATACAAAAAAATCTTTAAAAACTGAACTCAAACTCAATTTTTCACTGAGATTGGGTTCAGATTTGGGTTCAGAAAAATGTTTTTTTAAATGCTTGAACTGAAATAGGCTTGGCACTTGGGTTCAAGTTTGGTCTGAAGCCCTGGGATTCATATGGGATTTGAACTCAACCCGAACTGAAACCAAACTCTACATTTTAACATACTGAACCTTCATCTGAACCTAAACCCATTTTTTGTGTGTGGATTTGAAGTCCTAATTTATTGTGTTGCTTAAGTCCTCTTGTTGTTGTTAAGTGCCGTCGAGTCAGTATCGGACTCATAGTGACCCTCGTACAACAGGGGAAACACTATTGTCAGTGCTTCCCTGCTGTTCATAGGGTTTTCAATGGCAGATTGATTTGTGGGAGGGGGTTGCCAGGTCCTTCTCCCATAAGTCCTCTAGTTCATTCTTTATCTTCTCTCTGGTTGCTTTAATCATTTTTAGAGTATTGAAGTCTTCAACTATTATTATTTTTCCCTTCAATTCTGTCAGTTTTTGCTTCATATATTTTGATGGTTTGTCATTAAGTACATCAATGTTTATTATTGTTATATATGTTTGCTGTCTTGAACCTTTATTAGTAAATAATATTTTCTTTGTCTCTTGGAAGCTTTTCTGATTTAAAGTCTATTTTGCCTGATCTTAATATAGCCACTGTACTACTCTCTTTTGATTACTATTTTCATGAAATATCTATTTCTGTCCTTTCACTTTCAATCTATTTGTGTCTTTGGCTCTACAGTCCCTTGTAAATAGCACATAGTTAGATCATGTGCTTTTATCCATTGTGCCAATCTATGTCTTTTGATTGGAGAGTTTAATACATTTACATTTAAAGTAATTACTGATGACGAGGGACGTATTTCTGTCTTTTTCTATTTATTTTCAATATGATTTAGATTTTCTAATCCCTCATTTCCTGTTTTATTGTCTTATTTTATGACTAGTTGATTTTTTTGTGGTAAAATATTTAAATTCCTTTCCCACTTCCTTTTGTGTAATTTCATAGCTATTTTCTTTGTGGTTACCATGGAGATTACATTTAACATTCTAAAGTTATAACACTTCTAATTTGAATTTATACCAGTATAATTCCAATAACATACAAAAATTCTGCTTCTTTACATTTCTTTGACTATCTCTTTTAGTTGTTGTTGTCACATAATTACATTTTTATATATTACAGACCCCAACCCACAAACTAGTAACTATTTTAAATGTAGTCATCTCAAAAATTATGTAGAAATAAAATACAGATTTACAAACAAATGTTACAATTACACTAACATTCACACAGTAATTGTTTAAAAAATGTATTATTCTCTTAAGTTATGTAGTAAATAATTATAAAAAATGGAATTACAAAGCCAGACATGGTGGCACACACCTTTAATCCCAGCACTCAGCAGGCCGATGCAGGAAGATCAGGAGACTGAGTCCTGCTAATGTAGATCCTCAGGAAAGTTTTCATAAGCCTAAGTATTTGCTTCATAAAATCAAGCAATGTATGGAGAGTAGGAAGGACAATGAGCAGTTTAAGAATTTTAACCATAAGCAAAAGAAAACAAAACATGATTGGCTGGCATAGTCCTAGAAAGCTTCAAAGAAGATGTAGAACATGAAAATGTTGGATTTAAAAAAAAATGGTGATGAAAGTGGAAGTTTTTCTGGGCAGAAGGCATGGTAGAACCACAAGTTTAAAGGCAGGAAATTAGAGAATTCCTTCTGCAGACTGAAACATCACAGAGGAAATGTTGGGGAAAATAAATAAAAATTAACATAAAGAAAAACATTGCTGCTTACTTACAGTTCTTAACTTCCTGTATTAGGGCTGAGAGGTATTAAAAATTGAATTTATCTTGAGAATGCAGACTCAGGAATTTGAATAAAGCAGCCCGGGAAGCTGATAGTTTAAAACACATTGCTTTAGTGCTTACAGCTTTTACTTAAATTATGTTCATATGGACATGCTTGGCCCTGGTTTTCCTCAGAACACTTGTCCACATAAGCCTAATTATAGTTCTTCATTTAATTTTATACTATTACTGTGTATGCTGTTACTGTGTTAATAGATTCAGGAGTTTAATTTTGAATTCCATTTGAAAGCTTTGGATCTCAAACGGGACTTTTTTTTTTGAAGAAGTCAAAGTTTATTTTCTTTTGACAAAAATTTTTTTGTAGATGCCTTTTCTGATACTTGCCACCTGTGGTCCTTAAGGACTTATTGGTTTCAACATTAATTTGACTAGCCGATAATAAGACTCTTACAATAATCTAACTATTGATGAAGTATTTGGATCTCTTCAGTATTAAGACTCTGGTTTTCTAACATAATTTGTTTACACATCTCTTTCTAAAGAGCTGCTTACTATAGTCTTCCAGGGAAAAGTCAAGAGGAGAATGGACCTGTGGAATTAGTTCATCTCTACAATCAGGGAAGTCTTGGAAAGGAACATACAGCTGTAGAAGGGGGTCCTGGAAGGATGCCAAGAGGGGCATAAGATAATCAGAAGGAAGAATGTTAGTTAAAACTTCAGTTAAGCTCAAAAGAATAATAAAACAAGAAGTTGATCAGGCTGGTGAGGCTGAGTGAGGCAGAGACCAAAGCATCAGAGTAAGAGTCAGAAACAGATTATTGGAAATAAAGCCAGCTCAGGAAGTTACCCTGGGATGTCTGAGACAATGCTCTGGCAGCATCGTATGAACAGATTGGTCAGCCCAACGGAACAGAGCTCCTGTTCTAACAGAACCAGAGTCTGGATGGATCCATATAATTTGATGAGAAGGGAAGAGTGTTGAGAAAATTTTTCAAGTCTAGTTTTGGGGAATTATTTTCCTAGTCTGTCAAATAAAAGATTTGTATGGATAGTCTTCCATGTCTATGTGAATGATAACATTCACTGACACCATATGTATATAGCACCTGAAGCTCTGAGCTAATGCCTTCCACAGATCCAGCCAGTCCTCCCTCAACCTCTGCAAATCTATTACTGGTAATAGTATGGAACCTCAGTACTGGCCTGCCCTAGGTAACATATGAAAAGAGCAAACAGCTAGGCCAGTCTAAAACACCCTTCTTCCTCAGCAATGACAGGAACCTCAGTTATCACCTTCTACAGGAAGGATACACCTGTGGAAATTTCCTTTCCATATGTCCCAAGATCAAGCCCTGGCACCTGGGAAAATGCTTGTGATGGGAATGTTGTCCTATAAAATCAAGTACACTGATCAGACTACAAGAAAGAGAATAAAGTGCATGCTAAATTTGCCTGTGGTAGCATAAACTTGCCTTAGCTGTTTCCTGAAGATAGGAGCTGGAATTCTCATGGGTAAAGCTGACTGAGCTCACACATTTCACCCTTGGCCTGCTTTGTTTATCTTGAGACCACTGAAGCATTCAGTCTAGACCTTACAGTATTTCCAGTGTCTCTTGTTACTTCTTTCCCAAGCATCTGGTTTTTCTCAGGCCCCATGTGACTCACCCTGCATGGCCTTGTGCTGGGATCCAAGAACTCCTGCACAATGTCCCACCCTGTGTTTGGGTCACCAAAGACATCTGGTGAAGTCCAGGGCCTATCCTCTGGGGTACCTTATAAAACTACACAAACCTGGTGTACCTTTTTGGACAGGGAATTTGAAGCCTTTAAATTTGACTCTATACTGGACTTGAGAACTCAGTGAAGAGAACAGCCAAGGAGCCCTTTTCCTAGAACTCCTACCATGAGCCTGCCATCCTGGGAACTTCCTATGGTGCAAGTACTGAAACCCTTCAGAAGTCCTAGCCCTTCACACTGTCATGAATGCCCATTATATCATGGCACTTGTTGTTTTGCTTTATCTTCACTTCTACACTGTTTAAAGATCAACAGTGTTTATTGAGTACTTGATGTATATAAGTGTGCTAAGCTAACTGCCTTAGCAAAGGCAGAAGCAGAGCCCTAATTCCAAGAAGCTTATAATCCAGATCAGATGATAAAAATAATTCATATAAAGGAACATCAAGTAACGTAAGCCTAACTTGTGTGTAGCAGACAAGAAGTCTGTGACAGTGGAATCTAAAAGGACAGCAATAGTGGCTGTAGAATTTCAAATGCTTTAGAAATAGATTTGTGCTAGGCTTCATAGGATGGGCAGAAATTGAATGGTGGATGTATAATGAAAGCTTTGTGGGTTTTGCAGACTAACTACCAGTAGGTAATGGCAGTTAGTAATGACTGTCCACAAGAGATATAGCAGCAGCCTCAGGAGATACTGATCCCAGAAAAGACTGGGTCTGTTTTTATCTTTAGAGACCTACCAATAGGTCCATGCCACCTCAATGTTAAATATAGATACCAAGAAAAATAGCCATGATGGGTATCATGTGAATGTTCAGAATCAGAGGGTAGTTCATGTGGGTAGTGATGTGCTTAATCTGAACTACAGAGGACGTTCCAGTAGTCACAAGAAACTTTCACAAACTGCAGAAAGCTAGCCTAAACCTGCATTTTGATAGTTTGCTCTGAAGAGATATTCTGAGCTGTATCTAAAGACACTCAGTAATGATGAAGCCTTTATCTTGCACAAGTTTGGGGAGAATCCACTAAAGGACTAACACCTAGGTATGGTTAGGGAAAAACAGAAGAATTATGCAAATAAGGTAGCTATTGTTCAACATGCCCTTTGGGGGGTGTTTCTAAAAACAGAGGGATGATTATGAAAAGGTGTTTGGAACTCCATTGTAAAGAGCAGTGAGTATATAGAGTGAAGCAAGATTCACAGAATATAAAAGAGCCAGATATTCTAGACAACATGCAAGCAGTTTTGTGCCTCACAACTGTGTATCATTTTTCCATTGGCTGCATTAGAAAATGTTCATGAAAGTGATAGCATCTAAATTATTGGGACATTTTTGGTATCTTTATTTTCACAGGGGAGAAAGTATTGTCCTGTGATAAATGAACACAAAGTTCACTGAGGAAAATTTTAAAGATGTTGGACCCGATTCTAGGAATGAGATATAAACATTCTTTCAATGTATGTCCCATTCTATTGCATTAAATGATGTGTAAGTCCTCAAATATGTGCACCACTAAAGTAATTCTCCTTTTTAGATGTTGCTTAGAACTTGGAAGATTTTGGGAGAATGTCATGAGGCAGAACTCTGACTGAATAGGTGATGTTTCCTTCATTCCTTTGCCTTCCAGGAACATCAAGAATTTTAATCATAAGCAAAAGAAAACAAAACATGATTGGCTGGCATAGTCCTAGAAGGCTTCAAAGAAGGTGTAGAACATGAAAATGTTAGATTTGAAAAAAATGGTGATGAAAGTGGAAGTTTTTCTGAGCAGAAGGCATAGTAGAATGGTAATGCAGGGTAGGATGGTAATGCAGAGTTATAGGAAGATCACCCCATTAAATCATTTAAGGATCATCTGTTCCTACTGTCGACACCATGAAGGGTCTAAGACTTTATCCTACTTTGAAGCTATCAATTTTATGTGTCATGGTTTTGTAGATGGAAACAGAGATGAGGCTCCTCGATTAGCCACAATGAACTATATTTCTCGGGACAATAGTGGTAGCCAGAGTATCAGCATTTGCTCCAATTACCTGAGCTCTAAATGTCATAGGACATATGAAGAGATACCTGTATGGACAGTGGATTACTTTATGAGAGGAACCCTAAAATTAGAAAATGAAATCTTTCATAATTAGCAATAAATCTGTCTGAATTTTGCCTCACAGAATAGTACTATATTTGTTATCTTGAGTATTTAGCACACTTGCCTTTAACTCTAGAGGAAGACACTATATCTTCCAAAATTATTCAATATACAAAGGGTCTTGGAAACAAAGAAAAACATCTGGAACAAAGGGAGTCAGGGCCTCTGCTTACAAGCTGAGCAGAAAAGTAAGACCCATGGAGAATTGTCTTTCTCCCTCCTACCTCTTTTCTGTAGAGCAGGAATTGGCAGACTACAATGTGCCAGAAAATTCTGGCCTACCCTGCCTCCTGTTTTGGTAAGTAAAGTTTTATCGGAGCACAGCTACGTGTACTTATTTTTACATTCTCCATGGCCATTTTTGGTGTCAGAAATAAGTGGCCACAACAGAGGCTATATAGCTTCTTTACAGAAAAAAAAAATGCCAACCTCTGCTCTAGGGTATGGTCCTCTTTCATCTGATAAAGCTGGCTAGTGAGTACCATATCCACAATACACTATACAAGAAGAGGGAAAAGAGAAAGAAGAGGCAAACCATTTCAGGTTTAAAGGATGTTTCCCAACAGTTGACTTGTATTCACTTCTTACTGGCCAGAACTGGGTCACATGTGTCAGCAGTCCCATAGTTTTCCCAGTTTCAATGATTTTCTCAGTTTTGATTATTCCAACTCACATGACTTATCATACTGTTGTGCTCACGGCCAAACCTTATTATAGTGAAAGGATATAAAGTAAAATAAGCAAGGAAAATGCACATGGGGCAAAGTTCAGAGAAAACTCGCTGCAAGCTTCCAAGAGTCTTTTCCCACTGGAGTCACTCAGGATGTGCTTAATTCCTGCAGGAACAAATGGTGACATGTATGACATATTGTCTAGTAGGGAAGGGAAGCTCATTAGAGTCTTAATACTCAGGTGTTTTGTTGTTGTTTGTGGGACTTGGGGGATGAACTCAGGGTCTCACACTCATACGTACTTTGCAAGCGCTGTACCACTACGCTGCACCTCCAGCTCCCACTCTCTTATTTTTTTGTCTTGAGACAGGGTCTTGCTAAGTTATGCAGGCTGCCTCTGGCCTCAAACCTGTGATCCTCATGCCCCTCCTCTGGAGTCGCTGGGATTACACGTATAAACCACCATGCCTGGCCAGTACCTAGGGTTTTAATTGGAATTGATCATGTCACTCTTTGTTCACTTTCTGCCTGATAATATCCCTAAATTCCAGACTCCAGAATGAAAGATGTTTAGCATAAGCTATATTTTTAGTCCAGTTTAGGTGCAGTGAGCAAGTCTTATCAGGAGCTGGTAAGAACGCTCCTGAAATCCAAGTTCCCAGATGCCAGCCAAAGGTCATTCTTGCAATCAGCCCTGTATAAGGAGAGCATCCTCAAGCCTGCTGTGCTCTCTCTCCAGGGCACACAGGCCTGCATGCAGTGCAATAGAGGCTGGGGCTGTAGGCTCACTCAGTGACTATGTGCCCAGGGAAAACTTGGGAGATTTGATTACTAAAAAAAGATGAAGAATGCATATTGTGGATAATTAGTAGTCTCTGCTACACAAGGAAAGAACAGGGGATAAGGCAGGGTTTCTCAGTCCCAGTAGTCTTGATATTTTGAGCTGAATTTTTTTTGGTTGTGGGTGGCTGCCTGTGCATGCCAATAGCACCCTTTATAATCCTGACCACAAAAAAATATACCCAGATATTGTCAGATACTTTGAGGGGCAAAATTGTTCAGTGTCAAGCCAGTGTGTGAAGACTAGGGAGAGCAGAGCTTGCTAAGGAAACCACAAGTAGTTAGTCGTAGTTTAAATGAGAATGAAAGTTAGAGTTTGGCAAAAAAAATAAGGTGAAGATATGGAGTGGGGAGGCTTATTCAGCAATTTGTGTCTACAATAAGGGTTTTGGATTAAAAAAAATCATTTAAAGGTGTGAGAAGCTACTGAAGGATTTTTAAGGCAACGATCATATTTGTAGCAAATTTGACCTAAATGCAGAGAACTAATTGAATAACAGATTGGAGTAAGGGAGAGTAATCAGAGGAATGTTTCACTTATCAGGTCAGAAATGTTGAACAAAATGAAGACATTGGCAGGTGAAAAGAAAAAATTACAAATATGAAAAATACATAAATAGGGGAAAAAAGTATGTGGTGATCAATTGCAGATAAGAATGTTACCCATAGTCTCACTCTAGCCATCGAGGTAAATAAGTTACCATTCATTGAGATGACAAAGAGAAGAACTGAGTAAGGAGAAGAGCAATCAGATCTATGCTTGACATACTGAGTTTGAAGTGACTGTGAGACTTCCAACTGCAGATTGATAGCATGTGATGAATAATCTTATGTAAGGGATACTTGGTAAAACATGAGCAGCAAGACAGTAAATTTGTACATTCTACCCCAATATTTCTCTCCTACTGAAAATTTAGAACCCAGTTCAATGGTATATAAAATAATTATTCCAATAAGTTTTTTTGGGAGGAGAAGGTGTTCCTCTCATTCACATTTGATTCAAATGGTTGTTAAGATATTACAAACCACTCAAATGTATTGATTTCTGCTTTGATTAGGTGTCATATCTTGGATAGAGTATATTGTGGCTTTATTATTTAACAGACTTTTCTGCTGTGAGAATGCAGAGTCTGCTGATATTCAATGACCTCAAGTAGAAATAATTCTTCCAAGGGCTGCAGTACAAAAACTTAGGCCCAGATACAGAAACAACTATATAGGGTATAATGGTTTGAAGATGAAATGTCCCCCACAGGCTCATGTGTTTGAATGCTTGGTCTCCACTTGGTAGCACTGGAAAGTTGTGGAAACTTTGGGAGGTGGGATTTGGCTAGAGAAAGTAGATCACTAGGGGTGAGCCTTGAAGGTTATACCTGGCTTTCATTTCTTATCTCATACTCTTTGCTTCCTTTCAGCTGTGATGTGAACAACTATTCTCTGCCATACATTCTTGCCACCATGATGTTCTGCTCAAGCACATGGGGCCAACCAACTATGGACTGGACTCTTGGAAACCATTACCCAAAATAAATTTTTTCCTCCTTTAAGTTGTTTCTGTCAGGTATTTTGTCACAGCGACACAAAAGTAACTAATATATGTGGTTAAAACAATTTGACCAGATGGCATTTCATACTGTCAACTATGTATGACTTTCCTATCTTTAGTAGATAGTATCCTGTGTCTGGCAGAGTTGCTAAGTCTGTATTCCCTTCAACAAAACATGCATAATGTGGTTGAAGAATTATTTGGAATTTAGTTATTTTAATTTGTAATCGAGGCAAAGACAGTAAACATAAGAGCACTGATTCTGAGTTCTTGCATACTTTAACCTATGATAACAAGGGAAAATTCTTGTATACATTCAATGCTAAGTTTGATTTGAGAGTAAACTGTGGGATGAAATTCAGGTTCTAGTCTTTAATGACTTGAACACAGATGTTGCCATTGACAGAAAGAGATACGTTGAATATTGTTTCTCCATTTGCTTAGCAAGATTTGACATGTGGTGAGCCAAAACAGAAATGTGAAGAATTGAGTCAAAATGTATAGAGAGAACTTTGGGTGAAAGGAGTGATGAAAGAAGTAGGCTTGGATACACAACAGTAGACTACAGATGGAAACTTAGAAAAAAATTCCCAGGATTGCCTGTTTTGATAAGTTGATTGGTAAATTCATTTACCCTTGGAAAAGAATTTAAGAATACAGAGAATACACAGCGAGGATATCATCACTCTAAACAAACAATGTTCATTGTCCATCTATTTGTTTGTTTACATAAATGATAAGTGCTTACAGATGTCTTTGGAAGCCTGAACTGGGGGAAATACAAGATGATGAGTAGGGTGGGATCATGTCCCAGGTCACAAACTCTAGTATTTTAGGCCCTTCTGACTAATATTCACTGGTTTCTATAGCTGGTAATGGTTAAGGAGTGCATCACAGATCTGTTAGCAAGAAGGATGAACACATTCTTTTAAGATTGGGAACACTGATATTTGCAGATCTCTTCTCTGATTAAAAAAAAAATAGTTATTCTTCAAAATGTCTATTGAGGAATCATCTAGACATGGTACCATTCCAAGTACTAGATATTTGTCCTAATATTGCCACTGAGTATGAGCCAATTGGGTATCCTTTACTGCTCACAAGAGCCAGGATTTAATTCATTGCTTCAAAGTGGTGTTCTTCCATCAACCATTCTTGCTAAATTGTGAAGTTTTATTCATTATTTTTGAATTATTACCACATCATTCCCTGCTTTGTGGTTATGTGATCATGCTTTGTTTGTGAAACTAAAAAAGTAGATAAGATAAGATTCATCACCAGGTTCAACTGCCTCCCATTAAATGTGCCAGGGTTGTGTTCAGGCCAATACTACCTAGAGCCAGTGCCCTGGACCCCATATCAAAATCTATATATGATGTTTCTATATCCCATTTTTAAATTAGCCTATTAGCTGGCATTTTAAGAAATCCTTATACAGGCATTAAAAAATTAATTTCCATTAATAACAAGGAGGGTCAATCTTTTCCATATAAAGTTTTCTTTCATTTATTCCTTCTATAAATATTCATTAGCCAGTATATTAGGCATTGGAAATATATGAATTTTACCAGTGTAAATATTTCACATTTAAGTTGGGTGACTATTTACAAATTGTGAATAGGATGGAGTTGTCACAGGAAGACGAGAAGGAATAGTGTCATTCCCTGGGGCAATTAACAGCAGAGGTAGTAAATTCATTACTACTGCTTGGAGTGGTGAGGAGAAAAACTAAATCAGAGAGAGCTATGAAGAAAGAGCCAATTGACAAGCAGCTGTGACTTTCAGTTAAAGGAAGCTGTCAGCCCTGGATGACTTTGAATGCAAGATATTGAGTAGAAATAAACATCTTGACCTCACCCAGAAATAAATATCTGGACCTCAACCTTCTCACATCCTTCCTCTTGTGTAGTCTATTAATCAAATCCTACTGAGTATTGCTGATATTGTCAATATGATCAACTTCTTAGGAAAGAGCAGTGTGAAAATGCAGGAGAATGGACCTACAGGGGCAAAGAGGGATATCAAACACAGGGATGAATAAAACAGGAGCCTAGACCAGTGCTTCCACAGCTAAGTAAACCCAAGCATGACAGGGAGGGGCTTGTGCAAACATATGCCCCCCAGCAATTCTAATTCAGGAGATATAGAGACAGGCCAGGGAATTAATGCTTCTGACATTTTACCTCTGTTTCTGTTCTACAGGACACATTTTTGGACAGCATTGATCTGACATTTTGAGGTGGCGCAATACCAAACCCCAAAGAATGAATGCCTAACAGTAGAATGTCCATTCTACTAGACTAGTTTAAGAGATCTTTGTGTTATTTTCTTAGCACACTGTTGCAAAGTGTACTTTTAAGACAATTTAATCTTATCTGGAAAGCATCAGAAAATGGAATTTTGAGCTGGGCATGGTGGCGCATGCCTGTAATCCCAGTGGCTCTGGAGGGGGGGCAGGAGGATCACAAGTTTGAGACCAGACGCAGTCTGCCTTACTTAGTGAAACCCTGTCTCAAAAAGTAAAAGAAATGGGCTGGAGGTGGCAGCTCAGTGGTCCAGCACTTGCAAAGCATACAAGAGCAAGACCTTGGGTTCAACCCCCAGTACTGCAAAAAAAAAAAAAAGAAAAAAAGAAAAAAAAAAGAAAAAAAGAAAAGAAAAGAAAAGAAAAGAAAAGAAAATGGAATTTTGATTTTGCAAGCAAGAATATAAGAATGATTGTAGGCTTAAAACTTTTCCAGGGAATTCCTAGGTAAATCTTCCTCACAACTGAAGCTATTGCCTATTCAGAGTAAGCTAGAAATATTTCATTTCCAGTATACACAGAGGTTAGCCTGAGTAGGTATATATATATAACTTAAAAATTTGATTTTAAAAGAAGATTAACATCAGATGATTTCCTTAAAAACATTTTTTCTACTACTATTTTTTAAAATGTGTGATGGTTAATTTTATGTGCCAATTTCACTGGGCTAAGAGATTTCCAGATAGCTGGTAAAACACTATTTCTAATTATGTCTATGTGAGAGTTTCTGGAAGAGATCAGCATTTGAATTGGTAAACTGAGTAAAGAAAACTGAGTAAAGTAAACTGAGTAAAGTGAAAGGCCCTTACAAATGCAAGGGACATCATTCAATTTGTTGAAGACTTGAACAGAAAACATGGCAGAGTAAGGATGAATCTGCTCTGTCTGTGCCAAGACATCCATTTTCTCCTGCCTTCAGCCTTTGGAGTTCCTGGTTCTTGGACTTTTGGATACAGACAGGTACTTTCACCAGAACTTCTTCCTCCAGATTCTCAGGCCTTTGAACATGGGCCAGATTATACTGACAGCTGGCTGACAACCAACTGTGGGACTTCTTGATCTCCAGGACTGAGCCTAATCCTATAAAAAAATCTGCTCATATCTGAGTCTATCCTATTGGTTCTATTTTTCTGGAGAACCCTGAATATTAAATACATAAAGGAACTATCTAAAATGTTTTTAAAAATCTGTAAGAAGTGCCTGGAAAAGCATGGAAAGTTGTCTCCCAACTTCTTGGTGAAGAGCAAAATTCCTTCTTATTTGCTATTCCTTCTGCAGCATCACTCTGTAAGAGTAATGTATGGTTGAACAACAAAAATGAGGTTCAGAGATCAAGTAGTCAAGGATTTGTAAGCAAGAGAGAATAGAAGTGTTTGAACTTACAGATTAATCACTCTGCACTGATGTCTCACTTCAAAAATAGAGTTTTAGTTCCCACTGTTGTTGTTATTTCCCATTGTCTACTCCTAATTCTCTTTCCTTTATCAGTCAAATTTCTCATTAGAATGGATCCAATTCATTGTCCTACCTCTTTATTATCATTCACCCATTGCCCATTGACTTCTGACTTCCAGGTTTTCCAAAACCACAACGATAAAAATTGACTTGAGTTATTTGACCTCTTAGCAGCATTGGCTGCTCTGGACCCTACCTCACTTCCTTGGTTTCTGCAGTATTACTTTCTTCATGGTTGCCTCATATACACTTGATGATTCCTTCTTCTAGCCCTACTAAATCTGAAGCATCATATTGCTCAGACTCTACCACAGACTTTTGAAAAGATGTCCATATCAATGACTAAAAGCAATTTGATCTATTGCCCTCCAAGACTCCCAACAGGAATCTAATTCATCCACAGTTTTTAAAGACTACTGTATTACTCATAATTTTTTTTTTATATTTCAGAGTTAGTTTGGAGCTTCTTATACCACAATCTCCACAATGCTCTCTCCTAGCACTTCATATTAGACTCTATTTCTTTCTTCTCCCACCCTTTTCTTGCACTCCCCCTTTGTTATACGGATTTTTGCTGTTATTTTCTTTTTAGGTTATAATTTGTAACACATAAATTTATTATATTGAATTGCCTTTTCTGCCTTTTATTTTCCTTGCTATTTTGGAAAAGGGAGGAAGCAAGAAAGAAGGGGCCAAATACAGGTTTCTTCATAAAGCATGGGTGCCTCTCTGAATGAGAATGATAAATAATTTTTTCTCTGGTCCATGTCTCCCCCCTGAGTCTCAGGCTCACCATGTACTAGATGAAATGAGTGTCATCCTTGGCCCACGCTGCCCTCTCATACTCATTTTAAATCAATCACCAAGCCTTAAGTTATTCAGTTCCAAAGTTCTTTCAAATCTATTGCTCCTTCTCTAACCCTGTACTTCTGCCCTAATTTATACCCATAATAGATCTTTCCTAAATTCTTTCAACAGCACCATAAATGTTCCCCTGTCATTGATACTAACTCTATTCAAATCAAATTTATCACTGAAAAGCTGACCTATCTAAAATAAGAACATTACCCTCATTTCTACCTCACTGTTTTGAATAATCAGTGCATCACCCACCACCTATGAGATTTTGAATTCTGCCTGCCTCCTTTTTTATGTGCAGCTCTTCTGAAAGGTTTGCAGATCCTTCATAAACATGCCATTCCAGCCTTTGTGTCTCCGCACACTTTCTCACTTTCTCCCCCGCCTCTCTCTCTCTCTCTCTCTCTCTCTCTCTCTCTCTCTCTCTCTCTCTCTCTCTCTCCTGTTTGCACGTGTCTGCATGTTGACTCATCACTTTACTCTTTTCTATTAGACAAAGCAAATTGGTTCATTTTGGTGTTCCTGTTCCCATAGCATGGGGTTTATCATTGTCTTTTTTTTTCTTGTTTTCTCTGCAGATGAATATCTCATAAGTTTTAAACATACTTGTTTGTTTTTTTATTCTTGTTTTTTCAGGACTAGAGAGTTGAATCCAAGGCCTCGCACATGCTAGGCAAATGCTCTACCACTGAGCTGCACTCAAAGCCCTTTTGAAAAATTTTTCTATTTTAGAGATAGGTTCTCACTAAGTTATGCAGGGTGCCTCTGACTTCAAACTCACCACCCTCCTGTCTCAGGCTCCAGAGTCATGGGATTACAGATGTGCATCCTGGTCTATCTGAGCTGAAGTGATAAGAGAAAAATCACTAAACTAAAAATCATGAAGGTTTGGGTTCAAGGGGGACAAGTCATCCCTTATCTTGTGCATCTTTCCTAGAAGAGGTTTGGACCATGTAATCATAGTCTACCATGCCCCAATTCCGCTCCATACCCCCCTTCATTCTTTTGCCATGTTTGAGAAGGTGTTCACTGGTGTTCACACGCTACCCTCTCTAACTTCTTCATTGCTCTGATTTCTTTTCCCAGGGCATTACCTAAGATAGTTCCTCTCAACTTTGATTCTCTATGGTGCTTCCAAAAATACAAATGGCTGCACCCTATTCTGTGGGATTCTGACTTTCTTGTTATGGTATAGTACTCTAGTATCAGTATTTTTAAATAGCTTTCCAGATGATTGTAATAAACAGTCAAAAGTAAAAAATATTGACATAAGGCAATAATTCTCAAGATATAGTTCCCAGATCAGTAGCATCAGCACCAATTAGAAAATTGCTTAATATAAAATTCTGAGTCTCTAAACCAGAACTACTGAATTGGATCTCTGCAGATGAAACTGATACACACTAAATCATTGCCTCTCTTTTAATTTTTCCTTGCCAAGTCCACCAAATTGGAATTAGAGATCACTGCTATAGTTTCAGAGCATCACAGTCCTGACTGTCTTTAAAGATTTTCTCTCAGGCAGACAAAATCAGCTTTGAAAGACATGTTTATGCAATTATTACACCTTTGAAGGAGGGGGCCTTCTTGACTGGAGCAGAACTGACATGGAAAGAGCAAAACAACTTAAGGCATAGAATGAGATGCAGGAATTAGTCTTGGAAAGCAGTGGTCATACCCCTGGAATTTAGGATGAACATAAGAATCAATCACTGGCATCTCTCACCTGAGCAGGGTCCTGGGAAGCAGACCTGCTGGAATTTGTGATGATATTACTTCTTTCTCCCATATAAATTACCCTACTTCACAAATCCTTAAATGAAATGTGTGGTCTGAGATTAGGTTACCAGGGAGCCAACATGCAGACAATTGAGTATTTGTCCTAACTGGTGTCCTGTGAAGTAGAGGGAACACTGGTTTAGAGTCCTACAACTTGATTGCCTGACCTTGCTTTAGCACTGCTATTTCACCCTCAAAAGATGTTTGTTCACAGGGTGCTCTGGTCCTCTAAGAGGAGAGCAGATGATAGCACAGTGAATCAAGTTCCACACTCTCACCTCATTCTTCCCATGTGAGAATGGAAGACACGCTCCATGGGGCCCACAGATGAATTCCCAATCTTAATATTTCCTTTTTATTTACCCAAAATATCTTTCTTCCCTAAATTATGGAGCTCTTGAACTATATATCTTTAATCATTAATTTATTCTTGAACAAAAGGATTCTATTTGAAAACCTGTTTGTTTGATACTTATCACATTCTGAATTATGTTTATTTATTTAACAAATTTGTAGCTTCCTCACTAGATTGTAAACTTTATTAAGACAAAACAATATCAGTTTATTAACCACAGTAGAGTCAGGATCTGGCATTTGATTGGCACTCGATAGCTATTGGATGAATAAAATACTGGTGGCTCCAAACTCAACACAAGGGAAGAGAAGCCATGGACAGCCATGGCAGCTCATAATCTAGTCTGATTCAAGAATAAGGACAAATACAGACTAATATTAAGAGGGTAAATTCTCCCAGTTGAAATAAGGGAAGATAATTCTATCCTGTTTTCCCAGAAAATTTACTTTGGAAAGTCAATATCTTTTTCTTCCTTTGAAGTGTATATAAATTCTTCTGGAAATTAATAGGCCTTTTGTCTGCTTTATGACCTAGGAATTTCTTTCTCAAGTACCTGAGAGCAATCTCTCTGAAATGCAAGCATAAAGGGAGATAGTACCCTACATTTCAGTTTCTGAGGTTAGGCATGGACCTAACTTCAATGGACGTCTTTTTCTAAGCAAGTCACCTCCTGTCTATAAAGGTATGAGCAGTTTGTTTTTCTGCAATTAAAGCCAATTAATTAACAGACAGTTATCTTAATTGCTAGGTAAAGTTAGGTTTAATTGTGTGTCACAAATGTTATTGTCATCTCCTCTTACTGGAGGCATAGTTACTGTTTATTTTGAAAACACGTATAAAGTGTTATAGCTACTTGGCTATAATAAGAATGAGATTTGTTTTTATCTTTGCAACCTCTTAGGAATTTTCCTGTGATAAACCATATTACATTTTTGTTTAATGCTTATTCAATAATGAAATGGTTTTTTTTGTCTCTATAACCTTTATGGAGAAGTTTTCTGGGATGGGACAAGGTTTTATTTCCAACTGTACCTCTCCAGCACCAACATGGGGCCACCAATGAAGAACAGATGGGAGAGCAGGATTTATCCATGTGAAGAAGTAGAAGTAGAAGTAGAAGAGGAATCACAGGAAAAGGAGACTAGTTGCAAAAGAGATGCAGGGAGGAGCCAGGTATGAAAGATAATCCTAAATTATGTTAAGGGTTTTGGGCTTTATTCTGAGACAAACTGAATAAGCAAGGTGGTATTACAATCTGATTTGCCTTTAAACACCACCACTCTTATAATGGCCTGCAGCCATAGCCCTGTGGCATCCAATCCCATCAGATCTCAGAAGTTAAGCAGGGTCCAGCCTGGTTAGTACTTGGACGGAAGACTGCCTGAGAACACCAGGTGTTTTAGGCTTGGGAGAAGGACCCAGCAACCCACTCCCCCAAAAAATCAGCCATTGAAAACCCTATGAATAGCAAGAAGAACGGATAATAGTGTTTCGCCTGTTGTACGTAGGGTTGCTATGAGTCAAATACCAACTCAAAGGCACCTAAGAACAACAAAAACAGCAAATCATAATGTGTGGAAAGAATAGGACACAAGGAAATGGAGTTAGATGGAGATTCAGTTAACAAGATGGGTCATAATAACAGTAATGACAGTGGTAGTAATAATAATTGTGATAACCACAGCCAATACTTTCCTGGGCCAAGGATAGGCTGAACATTCTAAGGCCTTCATATGCATTGTCATTTGTTTTAGCAGTGCCATCAGATTTGGTTTATTATAACTACTGTTTACTGTGAGAAAACTGAAGCACAAATCAAATAGTTTGTGCAAATTTTATGAAGTAGAGCTGGAGTTTAAACCCAGGCTCCAGAGACCATTCTCTTCACCTACACCTTATCCAACTTCCTGTGTCACAGTTTGAGTTAGAGCAGTAGCAAAGTAGATGGGGATAGATGGACTGATTCAAGAACTATTTAGAAAGTAAAACACACAAGGTATGAGGTCTGGTGAATAAGTAAGAAGTTGTTAAGAATGTTGCCTAATTTCCTATTAGTACAAGTGAGCCACTCATGAGGCAGAAATATCAAGAGCACAGTAATTTTAGACAAGAAGTTAAAGAATTTGAAGGACAATTGCATTGAGGAACCGAGGATGTCCAGTGAAGCAGTTAACACACAGCTCCGTAGGTCAGAAGAGAAGAGAGATCTGAGTGCATAGATGGTGACTGAAGTTCTAGGAGCAGAACACCACAGGAGGATAAGCACCATAATGAGAGGAACCCTGACCAAACCCCAGGGGAAGACCAAGAATAGGAGGGTCACTCTGCAAGATATTATGAAGGCACAGCCAACCAGGTACAGGACAAAATATTAGGAGTGGGTTATTTGCAAAGCCCAGAGAAAAGAATGTCCCAGGAGGAAGGTCAATAGTGTTAAGAATTGCCATAAAATCTTTCCAGGCTCATAAAGAAAAAATGAGGCTATAACCTTCCCTGCCAAACTAACCTAACTCATAAATCTAACTCAGTTCTCATGTTAGTATAGCATGGCAATACTTTCACTTGAGTTTTGTTTTAAATTTTTTGGACTATCATTTTTTATCCCATTGATATACTATATTGATTCCTTCTGTGAAGTTAAGTATGTAAAATAAGACATCACAAACTCTCCCACTGTCTCAGGAAGAAAGTAAAGATTGGTGCAGTAAGCCAACTGAGAATTTGTCTCTGTAAGATCAAAGCCAGCCTTCTTCCTAGTCTCCCCTGAAAGCATTGCAGATCTCAAGGATGCTATTTATTCTGCAGCCTTCTCTTGTTTATGACCCACATCTTCTTATGAGTATCATTTTGTAAGTTGTCAAGTAACTTCACATTTTCCCTTGGGAGCAGCTTTAGGGTGAGTAAATGATGTTTGCAGAGATTTTTTCTCCAAAAAATAGACCTGCTAATGGGATTTGTGCCTTGTCTAGGTAGGCTAAATGTGGAGCCTATTGTTTATGTTTACAGATTTTGGTGAATGACTAAGAAACATTTTCATTTACGCATCTGGGAAACTTCATTTCATTTTGTCCCCTGACATTTGAAGATAGCTTTAGGGTTTTCTTTTTTCTTTCCATTTATTCATTCTCTCCCAACTTTCCCCCTCTTTTCCTACCCTCCCCACTGTTGGATTGTTCATCTTTATTGACTTGGAAACATGCTTATAATGTAATTTTCCACTTAGTTTCTAGTGGAATGGAATTTTTAGAAGTTTTTCTATCTTCTCTCTGCATGTGGGTGATGAGGAAAACTCCATCAAGGAAAGTATGATACATATCTGTGGTCAGGGTCTGAAGTCAAGGTCCCTAAACCTATAAGAATCAAGGAAATAAAAACTTAATGGTGAGCTGGATGCCATAGTACATGCCTATAATCCCAGTGACTGGGGAGGCTGAGGCAGGAGACTCACGAGCTAAAGCCAACGGCAGCCTGCACAACTTAGACTCTGTCTCAAAAATAAATAAAAGATGGGCTGGGATGCAGCTCAGTGGTAGAGCATTTGGTTAGTATGTGTGAGGTCCTGGGCTCAACTTCTCAGTGCTGGGGTGGGGGGACCTAATAGTTAGCTTTAAAGGACTTGGAGATATTTTATTTACCCCACTTGGTATCTCTCTGTATGGAATCTTTATAGACATGGGATAGTGCTAATTGTAATTATATACAGGATTCTGCCAAATCTTTTGTAACACTTGAGTTGGGCAGTAATCGTTTGAGGTAAGATTTGAGATAGTGGAGAGAATGGCTCTTGGTGCAGTGTCATGTAGTCCCCGGCCGCTTAATTTGATAATTTGAGAACAACCAAGTGGGGCTCCACTTAGTTCTGAACACCTACTTCCAACTGTGATTTGCTGAATGTTTAGCAAAATCTGTAAGCATCTGGGCTTTGTTCAATATTCCTTGTGGTGCAAGTAGCATCCACTCTCCGCCAGGCAGTGGAGTGCTTCAAGTTGTGGGGAAAGAGAAAACATCTCTGTGGGCACATTGGCTCTTGCACTCTCTGTCCAATGAGGGTTTAGGTCCTAGCCAGGATACCTCTTGTAGTAGTGCAGGGAGTCATTGCTACTAAACCAGTAACTAAAGAGCCTTCCCTTTTAGCCAGAGAAGTGTGAAGGAGTCTAAGCCACCCAAGAACTCCCCTGAGGAGAGACAGAGTCAAGCTGGCAGAAAGAAGAGAAGAATGAGGCATTCTGGAGCCTGGAGGAATGTGAGTCAGGGTGGAGGTGTTCAACAGGAAGAGATTGTTACATGCGCAGGACATTTAGCCTTCACTAGGTGAGAAGGGGGTAGGGAACATACATTTCCTGAGTATTTTGTCCATGCCAAGTGTCATGCTTTGTAGTTTTACACAGATCATCCTAATAAAAGCTGCTCGATGTGATAAGCATTGACAGAAGATTTTGCTCATGAGGAAACTGAAGTTCAAAAAGATTTCAGATTTGCTGATAAACACCTAGTTAGTAAAGGACAGAGATGGAGTTGGAACTTAAATGTATCTGACATCAAAGTCGATTCACTTCCTTGATATCCTGTAGCTGGCAACTGTTCCTTACTCTGGGCATGGCAGGGCAAAGGAGATCACTGTGGACACTCCCTTGGTTTTGTTCCATACATTATGGGATAGAGGGAGCTGACCATGCTCCTGGACTTCAAGAATGAACACGTGACCCAGATCTGGCAATGAAATTATAGTGGTTCATTGGGCACCGTGACTGGATCGGGATCAGGCAGATGAACAAGTCAATCCAATGGGTGTCAACTCCTAGAGCTGAGAAAAAGGAACCTTCTTTCTTATGGAGTTAAGACAGAGGAATGCAAGCCTGGAGCTGTCATTGGACATCTTTGTCACTGGAGCAAATAAGAACAGCCAGCCTCTGAGGATGAAGTGAACAGAAGAGAAGAGAATTTCTGACATCAGATAACTAGAACATCTCTTTTCTGCTGTGCCTAAAGCTAAACATACCTCCAGAGCTTTCCATTATTGGCTTGTTTTCCATGCTTAAGAAAATTTTTGCTACATTTTCTTTTTTTTAAATTTATGTTACTTGGGTAGTACAGAGTAGTAAGTCATTTGATATATCTGTTATGTGACTATTAAATCAATTTTTCTTATACATCCATCATCTTACATATTTTATAGAAGAGGATAAACAGAAAAATGTAGGGATTTTAGTTAACATGTAATAATGATAGTGTGCAACCATTAATTATACACTGATTGATTTTCTCCTCCCTTTTTTGTTGCTTGAAACTAAAAGACCCCTGAATAATATGTGCCTTGACAAATGGAGTTTTTAAAGGTACTTTAATTTTCTTGGATCTTTGGGAATTGGCAGTTTATTTCGGTGTTATAATGCACACCTCTGAAAAAATTAAATAACCATGGATTACTATATTAGTTTTTATTACTGCTGTACATGATTACCACAAACTTAGTGGTTTAGCATAATACATAGTTATGATGTTGTAGTTCTGCAGTTAAAAAGATTGTCATGGGTCTCATGGGGCTACAGTAAGGTGCTGGCAGGGCTGCACTCCTTGCTTGCCTTTTACAGTTTCGAGAGGTCACCCACATGTTTTGCTTTGTAGTTCTCGTTTGCAGTCCTTAAAGCCAACAGCATAACTTTCATCATCATTTACCTTTCTCTGACTCTCCTCCCCTACAGTTCCATACCTTTGCAACTGCACTGGACAGATCTAGACAACTTAGGACATTCTTTCATCTTAAGAGAAGCTGAATATCAACCTTAACTTCATTTGCAGCCCTAATATCCCTCTTTGTAATATAAAATGACACATTCACAAGTTCTGGGCATGAAGATGGGGACATCCTTGGGAAATTCAACATTATTTTGCCTACTACAAATGCATTCTCCTATCATAGCAAGGACTCTGCTTTTTTTGTAATAACCTTTTTACTTGCCTGCTTCTCCCATAGACCATGACAAATTTTGCCCTGGTTTTGTCTAAATGTCTACTACAGAGCTTGATTCATTGTCAGAGATGCTTATAATTTCTAAGTGTGTTTGCTACAGAAAATCAGGATAAATTCCATTAGGCAGGGGGTAGAGAAAGTTTTCTGGAAAGTAATTGCCTTTGTTACTGTAGTATCTTTAACAACTAATGTTCTACAGATTTTGAAAAAATGTATGGGGACTGAATGAAGAAATAAAGACAAGATTTGAGCTGGTCCTTCTGTGATGGATACTACGTAAGGCTTAGTGTTTAAAAATGAGTCTGGAGCTCAGTGAAGAGAAGATTAAAGTAATGGCTGCTATTGAAGGTGTACAGAAGGAAAGACGGGGATTTGAACAGGCCTGGTCAGGCTGGCTTACAGCCATCTGGAGGAAGCAACCTACAGAGCAATGGTCATATTGTTCTCCATAGACAATGAGAAATCACACCCTACATGATGTCCCCTATATTCCTAACCCCCTTGGTGATCTCATCCAGTCCCAACAATACCATCAATTTGCTGGTAACTCTCAAGTGTATATATTTAGATGTAGCATCTCCTTGAAATGTCACATTCACATATCCAAATGCCTCTTGATATTGCCATACAAATATCTAAGAAAAAAAGCATCTCAAATGCCTCAAAATGGACTTAACACATCTAAAACAATACTGAGTTTCAGATCTCCTCCCAACTTTCCTTTCCCCAATCTTTCTCATCTCAGTAAACAGGTAGTCCAGTTTTCCAATGCCTTAGGAGAAAAACTATGGGGTCTGCTTTCTTTCACATCCCACATTTAACTTATCCGAAAATTCTATCTGCTTTCTGCTTTGCTTTTAAAGAATTTCAAGGATCCAGCTACTCAGTATCTCTGCCACTAAGCCCTAGTTCAAGCTACAATCATCACTCAAAGAGGATTATTGTAATGGCTTCCTAAGTGAGTGCCCTCATTTCACTATCACCCTGGATTCTCAATAAAGCAGCCAGAGTTATCCTTTTAAGATTCTAATTATACCTCCATTCAAAAATCTCCAGTGGCTCCATATCTCAATCCAAGTAAAATATAATCTTCCTACAAGTTCCTATCCCATTCAACTCCTGCCCTCTCCACTCTTTCTGTCCTTATCACCTCCTTCCCTCTCCCCTCTCACTGTGCATTCTGCTATAACCATCCTGGCCTCCTTGCTGCTCCTTGAACACATCAATCCAGCTTCTGCCTCAGGACTTTTGCACTGTACAGTTCTCTCCTCACATACTGCTCTTTTCTTAGATATTCTCATGGCTCACTTACCTCCTTATTCATTTCCTTCAGGTCTCTGTTAGCATACCATTTTCCCAGAAGGTCCTTCCTTTACCTCCCATTAAAAAACAAGACCTTCCCAACACTCTCTATTTCCCTTTCTATGCTTTCTCTATCGCGACTGTATTTACCACAATAGATGTACTGAATAACTTGTTTTCTTTATGCCCTCTCCACTAAAAGCATAAAGCTAAAAAAATGGCAATGACCAGTCATATTTTTTTTTTTAATGGTTTATGCTCAGTGCCTTGAACAATAGTCAGCACATAGTAGAACTCAATAAATATTTGTTGCAAAAGTGAGAAAACAATGGGGAAAATAGAGTAGAGTCAGCTGGTAGTGGGGTAGGGAGGAATGAGATGAATATAGGCTGCAGGTCATAGAACCCCCCAGGAGGCTGAGACTGGAGCCCTGGACCTCGAAAGGAGGACCAAAAAAAAGTAAAGACTGTGAAAGAAATTTGCAAATGAGAACCTTTCATATGTGGTAGAATGAGCACTAAAAATGAAGATGAAAGAAGAGTCAGTAGAGTGACTTAATTTTTAGATAGGGAAATAGAAATATGAGTTTCACTAAGAGAAAGAGTTGCTGGTAGTGTGGACACTTTTGGAGGAGAGCAAAGGCTCAGTTTTTGGCTGGGTTCCATTTGGCATGTCTGTTGGATGGCTTCCCACAGAAGACAGGGCAGAGAGTAGGCCTGGTAGGCTTTCTTGCAGAAGTCTCAGGCCAGGCTTGTTGGATGAGACAGTCTGCTGTATTGTAGCATAGCATTGGAGTCGCCTGGTACCTAGCTTAGTTTAGGAAGTAATCCCAGGGCGTGTCCCTCTGAGAGGCAGCATGTTGGAGTTTGGCACACTGAGAGAGAAGATCAGCCTTGGGAGGTTCTAGGGAGGTGAGGATCAAGGAGAGCAAGGACAATTAACCCCGCAAGGAAAAGTGAGAGCTCATGTTTATCTCTTTGCCTTTTTCATATTGAGTGTTTGAGATTTATTTGGGATTCCTGGAGACAGGAAAATACCATTTTACATAAATGTTATAGAAATTCTTGTTTCATGGGTTGAGTGATTGAGACAAGCTGTACCTTTAAGTTCACTGATAACTGGGCTGTGCTAGCCACCCAGACTGCTCAGGAATGTGCCACTGCATAAATCTTGCTTAACCACTTGCTACTCTCATGCTACCCCAGTTAGATTTCACTGAAGCAGTTTCATCAGTTAAATATTGGTGGAGTCCTGTTTTCTCCATAAAGGGGATTAGCTGGCTCCTCCAGAGGGCTGATGGTGTGAATAGAAAATGTGCCATCTATTCCTGAGTGAGGACAGCATGGCCCAGCCATGGAGGTTGTGGGAACCAAAGGGAAGGGGCCGACCACACATCACATTCACACTGGTTATTATCATGGCCTAAACCTAAGGAATTCCTTAATATCCAACTTTCTGTCCCTGTGACCTGCCTGAGAGGTGAAGCTATATTGAGGCAGGAAAGCTGTGGCCTTCTGAGTCATAGTTGAGTCATAGTTGGGACCAGGTCTCTTTGCAGCTTTGCTTTCTACCAAACCATTACCATGAACTGGACACCCTGCTCCATAGCTCCAAGTCTCATCCTCTGCCTGCTGGAATTTTCCTTTTCACACTGGTTCCTTTCAAAGGCATTCCCTTCCCCCCTTAACCTCGCTAGTGCACAAACATCAACTTTTCAACTGGAGGAAATACAGGAAAGATATACAAATACAGGAAGAGCCAATGCCCTCAAACAACCCAGCAACAATCCCTAGGCAAGGAAATGCAAAGCCTGACAACCTGCATGACAGAATGGGGCAAGGCAAAATCAGTAAATAACTCTCCCAGTAAATTATCCTACACAGAACAAAGATCTATCTCTAGATGCTATATAACTTTACATAGGCCATGTCTCTACTTCCACATTTATACAATGAGTATCCTAAAGGGTTGTTATAGGAAGTGCACATGGAGTTACTCAAAAAGAATAAGAAATCAATTATTCAGGTATTCATTCTTTCAACAAATAATATTGTCTGTTATATGATAAGCACAAAAGATAAAGCAATATACTTTAATTGGGCTGACAATTTAATGAGAAGAAGCTTAAATAAAAAGAAGGAAGCAGCCAGGCCATGTAGAGTCAGGAGGAAGAACATCCCTGGCAGAGGGAACAGATAATGAATACAAAGGCATTAAAATGTGAAGTAAGATCTGTACCGCAGGAAATCAGAAAAAGATCAGTGGAGATGGCGTCTGATGGGTGAAGGTGAGAGTGGGAGGGAACAAACAGCAGTTCCTGTGATACTTGTAGGAGTGTTAGGTAGTTTGGATTTCACATTAAATACAATAGGAAGAGTTGTATGTTTTGATTTATATTTTAAAATATCACATTGTGTTCTCTATGTAGAAGACTGCAAAAGTGGAAGTAGGAATATTGGCTTGGAGTCAAGACAATCATTTAGGAAAGAAAGCATGTGGCATACAAATAGGTCTTTTCACTTCTGGGCAATAAAAATTGTTTCAACTGGGTTCCACAGGATCTGTATGCATGCATTTAGTAGTAAAGCATCTCCCCTTGGGATAGATCTATATGAACTGGTTATTGTGACCCTTCCTAAATATACAATCTATTTAATCTTATGCCATGTCTGAGTCTAGTACCTTTATGGGTCAAAGTCACAGAATAATAGGAATCTAGAGCTAGTAAGAGCCTGTAGCCGTACCACTGAGGCATCTGATTGAATCTGTCAGATCTGTGAGGCTAGCAGGGTCTGGCTTGGTTAGTACTTGGATGGGAGACTGCGTGGGAACACCAGGTGCTTGGGAGAAGGACCCAACAACCCACTACCAAAACACAATCAGCCACTGAAAACCCTATGAATAGCAGGGAAGCATTAATGATACTGTTTCACCTGTTGTACATAGGGTTGCTATGAGTCAGACACCAACTCGACAGCACCTAACAACAACAACAAAAAAAATTAGGAAGAAGCCATGTGCTGAGTCCACTTCAGCCTTGCTATACTTAGACCCTGTAAGCCCAGATGAATGTATACTTTTAAAAAAATTAAGAGCTTTGTTGAGATATAATTTGTTGGCCACAAAACTCATCTACTTGAACTGTAGAAGTCAACAGATTTCAGTATATTCGCAGATGTGAGGAACCATCACCACAATCTAATCTTGGAGTTTTATTTTTATAATATCCCAAAGAAATCTTATACTCATTAGCAATCACTTCCCATTGCTTCTACCCCTTGATGTTTGTGAGGACTAGCCTATTTTCTGTTTTAATCAATTCATTTATTCTGTAAATTTTATGTAAAATAATAAAATATGTTGTCTTTTGATACTGGACTCTTCCACTTTGTATAAGGTTTTCAAGGTTGATCCAAGTTATAGTATGTATCAGTATTTTTTTTTCTTGTTATTGGTGAATAACATCCAGCTTTAAGGATATGCTATATTTTGTTTATTCCTTCATCAGTTGATAAGAACTTCAGTATTTCTACTTGTGACTATTATGAATACAGCAACTTTGAACATGCAGGTATAAGATTTTGCAGGTATATGTTTGCTTTTCTTTTGGATACATACCTAGGAAAAGAATTGCTAAATCTATGATAATTCTCCGTTTAATCATTTAAAGAGCTGCCAGACTGCTTTCCAGGTGACCATCTAATTTTGAAAATACTCCCCACAGAGTGTAAGAAATTTCACTCTACACTCCAGTTTCACGTTTCTTAAGTTAGCCTCCTGACAAGGAAGTTTGTCTTCAAAATAAATCAAAAACCTATTTTCTATATTTAAAATAATGTTAAAAGCATCCTCCCTTAGTTTCCTCTAAAGAAAGCAGTAGTAAATGCTTCAGTTTATTTTCTCTCTATTAAATAATTTCTTTTCTCTTCTACTCCTTTATAGACTATTTCACTTAAAAACACAGAAGTCAAAACAAGATCCAGAACCCTAAAGTGGATCTGAACAATGCCAACAATTATAAAAGACTGCTTTCACAGTAGCAACACTTACTGCTTGTTCTTTTTCCTTTCTTTTTTCCTTCTTTATTAGTAATTTTTTAAGTTAGTGTATAGCATAATAAGTTTCGTTATGACATTTCCATACATGCATTTCATTTTACATTGGAGAAGGGCATGACAATCCACTCCCGAAGCAATCCCAAAACAATTAGCCATTGAAAACCCTATGAAGGTCACTGTGAGTTGGATCCAACTCAACAGCAGCTAACAACAATGTATCACTGAACGTTGCTCATGTTCACTTCCTCCACTACCCTCTCATTAGCTCACTTCCCTTTGATCCCCTTCTTCCTAACCAATGGTACACCTTCTGCTTGCATGACATATGTGTCATTGTTGTCAGGTGCCGTCGAGTCGGTATCCAACTCATAGCGACCCTCATAGGGTTTTCAATGGCTGACTGTTTCGGGATTGCCTTGGGAGTGGATTGCCAGGCCCTTCTCCCATTTTTGCAGTACTGGGAATTGAACTTGCGACCACAGAGACTGCAGCGCAGCGCTCTACCAACTGAGCTAAATCCCAGCCCTGTCATATGTGTATGTGTGTATATATACATAAATAGATAGATAGAGCTATATCTCCAGAGTCTGCCTTTGAGAGCAAAATGTGTATTTCTCTTGATTTACTCTTTCTTATTGCCCCATCCCCACTCTCTTTAGTCTCTTTACCTCTCCTGTATAATATCCCTTCTAATTTCATGATACACATATTAAATATTAAATATATATATATAAATATTAACATGACACACATATTAAATATTAAATATATATATATATATATTTATTTATTTAGAGAGAGAGAGAGAGAGAGAGAGAGAGAGAAAACTAGAGTCCACATATGAAAGAAAACATGTGATGTTTATCTTTCTGAGTTTGGCTTATTTCACCTAAAATGATAATCTCTAGTTCCATCCATTTTCCTGAAAATACCATTATTTTGTCCTTCTTTCTAGCTTAATTGAACTCTAATATACATACATACATATATATATGTATATATATATATATATCATGCTTTCCTCATCCATTCATCTGTTGATGGACACTTAGGTTAATTCAATTCTATATCTTAGCTATTGTGAGTAGTGCTGCAGTAAACATGGACGAGCAGATATCTCTATGGTATATTGACTTATATTCCTTTGGATATATACCCAGGAATGGTATAGCTGGCTCATATGGTAGTTTTATTTTTAGTTTTCTGAGGCACCTTCATGCTGATTTTCATAGTGGATGCACTCACTTATATTCCTAGCAGCAGTGTATAAGGGCTCCTTTCTCCCCTCATCCTCCCTAGCATTGGTTGTTGTTTATTTTGTTGACGTTAGCCATTGTGACTGTGGTGAGAAGGTATCTTAATGTAGTTTTGATTTGCATTTCCCTGATGGCTAAGGATGTTGAACATCAAGTGACTATAGCTGTATGAATTTATTTCTGGATCCTCTATTCTATTCCATTGGTCTACATATCTGTTTTTGTGCCAGTACCATGCTGTTTTTGTTGCTATGGCTCTTTAGTGTATTTGAAATCAGATATTGTGATGCTCCCTGCATTGTCTTTCTGCTCAGGATTGCTTTGGTTATTTGGGGTCTTTTGTGCATCTATATGAGTTGTTTTTCTATTTCTCTGAAGAATGTTGTTGGAATTTTGATGGGGATTGCACTGAATCTGCAGATTGCTTTCAGGAATATAGCCATTTCCACAATATTAATTCTTCCAATCCATGATGATGGGAGGTTTTTCCATCTTCTAGTGTTGTCTTCAATTTCTTCCTTCAGTGTTTTAAAGTTTTCATTGCAGAGGTCTGTTACCTACTTGTTTAAGTATTTATGTATTCCTAGGTATTTTGTTCTTTTGGAAGCTATTATGAATGGCATTGTGTTGTGGTTTGAATGCAATGTGTCCTGCAAAGGTCATGTGTTTTCATGTTCATTCTCCAGCTGGTGGCACTGTCCTGGGAGGTTATGAAACATTTGGAAGTGGGATTCTTACTTTATGGAAGTAGCTCTCTGGCACAAATGACTTTGTCTAAGTAGCTCCCTGGAGGCTGACTTTTGGAGGTTCTTATCATGAACCTGCAGTCATGGACACTCTGTTCATGGTCTGCCATGCTGTGAGGTCATCTAGCACAGGCCCTGCCACCTCTGCCACCATGCCTGATTGCCACCATTATGGACTGATTTTCTGTGAGCTCCCAATAAACCTCTTCCTCCAGAAGTTTATTTGGGTTGGTTTTTCTGCCATAGTGATGACAGCTGACTAATACAGATTATTTTTCTGATTTCTTTCTCAGCCTGGTCATTATTGGTATATAGAAAAGCTACTGATTTTAGTATGCTGATCTTCTATTCTGCTACTATGCAGAAAGTGTTTATCAGCTTTAAGAATTTTCTGGTGGAAATTTTATGGTTTTTAAGTATAGAATCATATCATCTACAGAGAGGGATAATTTTACTTTTCCTTTCCTATTTGGATCTCTTTTATTTCTTTTTCTTGCCTTCGTGCTATGGCTAAGAGAATGCATATTCTTTTCTCATTTCTGACTTTAAGGAAATGCTTTCAGTTTTTCCCCAATTAATATGACTTTGGCAACAGTTTCTTGTATTGCCTTTATTATGTTTAGATGTGCTACTTCTATTCCTGGTTTTTTCATGGCTTTTTACCATGAAGAGATGTTGACCTTTGTCAAAGGCCTTCTCTGCATCAATTGAGATAATCATATGATTTCTGTCTCTGAGTCTATTCACATACTGTATTAAATTTATTGACTTGCATGTTGAACTATGCTGGCATCCCTGGAATGAAACCAACTTGATCATAATGTATGATCTTTTAAATGTGTTGGTGGAGTTGATTTACAGTATTTTATTAAAAATTTTTGCATTAAAAATTTTGCAAAATGTTTTCATCAGGGAAATTCGTCTGTAATTTCCTTTTCCTTTACTTTGTTTTTCTTTTCTTTTTGGTGTGTGTCCTTATCTGATTTTGGTAATACTGGCCTCATAGAATGAGTTTGATAATATTCCTTCTGTTTCTATTTTATGGAACAGTTTGCATATCATAGATCCTACCCATTTCATCTGTTTCCCTTAGCAATTTTCTAAACTCCTCCAAATGAATGATGAGGACACATCTAGAATTTCATAAAGGCTTGTTTTAGCATCTGATTGGAAAATTGCAAAGTTGCATCCACTTGGATCTGTGCTGAAACTAACAACTCTATGGGCAAAAGTAAGTTTCTCAGTTGAATTTTCTCATGTACACTATTTGTATCAGAGACACAAAATACATCTGATGAAGAATGAATGATGTAGTTTTGATAAAATGTCTGCTTTCTTATCAGAATTCTTTCTTTTTCCTCAAACTTATTGTTGTTGTTGTTGTTGTTAGGTGCCTTCCAGTTGGGTCCAACACATAGTGACCCTCTGTACAGTGGAGCAAAACACTCCCTGATTCTGTGCCAGGCACACAATCTTATTTATGTTTAAGTCCATTGTTGTAGCCACTGTGTCAATCCATTTGGTGGAGAGTTTTTCTTTTTTCATTGACCTGCCACTCTCCAAAACATGTCTTTCTCCAGGAATTGGTCCCTCCTGGCTACATATCCAAAATATGTAAGACGCAGTCTAGCCATCTTTGCTTCCAAGGAGCACTCTGAATGCACCTCTTCTAGTACAGATCTATTGGTTCTTTTGGCAGTCCATGGTATATTCAATAATCATCTCCAGCAGCATAATTCAAAAGCATCAATTCTCCAGTCTCCCTTGTTCAATGTCCAGCTTTCACGACTAAATGATGCAACTGATAATACCATGGCATGAGTCAGGTGCACCTTCATCTTCAATGTGACATCTTTATTTTCAATACTCTAAAGAGATCTTTTGCCACAGCTTTTCCCAAAGCAATGCATCTTGATTTCTTCACTGCTGTTTCCATGGGTATTAAATGCAGAACCAAGTAAAGCAAAATCATGGACAACACCAATTTTTCTCAATTGATTGTGAAGTTGCATACTGACCCAGTTGTTAAGGATTTTTGTTTTGTCAATGTTAAGTAGCAATCCATACTGAAAGCTATGTTCTTTGATCTTCATCAGTAAATGTTTCAAATCCTCTTTACTTTCAGTAATCAGAGTTGTGTCATCTACATAATGCATGTTGTTAATGAGTCTTCCTCCAATCCAGCTTCTCAGATTATTTGCTCAGCATATAAATTGAAGAGATATGGTGACAAGATACAGCCCTGAAACACACCTTTCTCAGCTTTAAACCATCAGTGTTTCCCTATTCTATTCGAACAACTACCTCGTGGTTCATGTACAGATTCCTCATGAGTACAATTAGGTGCTCTGGTATTCCCATTTTTCAAAGTGTTATGCATAATTTGTCATGATCCACACAATCAAATGCCTTTGCATAGTCAATAAAACAAAGATAGACATCTTTTGATATTCTCTGCTTTCAGCTAATATCCACCTGACATCAGCAATGATTTCCCTGGTTTCCCTCCCTTTTCTGTATCTGGCTTGATTTTCTGGCAGTTCCCTATCTATATACTGCTGCAGTCACTTTTGAGTGATCTTTAGTAATTTTGTGTGATATTAATGATATTGTCTGATAGTTTCCACATTCAGTTGGATCCCCTTTTGGGGGGATAGGTAAAAATATGGATCTTTTCCAGTCAATTGCCAAGGTAGCTATTTTCCAATTCTGTTGGCATATACATGTTACCACCTCCAGTGCTGCATCTGTTTGTTGAAACATCTGTATTGGTATTCCATCAATTCCTGGAGCCTTGTATTTCACCAATTCTTTCAAGGCAGCTTCTATTTCATCCTTCAATATCATTGGTTCCTCTTCATATGCAACCTCTTGGAATGGTTGGTCATCTACCAATTCTTTTTTGTATAATGACTCTGTGTATTCCTTCCATCATCTTTTGATGTTTACTGCCATTCTTTTGATGCTTACTGTTTAATATTTTCCCTGTAGAATCTTTCACTACTGCCACTTTAGGCTTGAATTTTTTCTTCAATTCCTTAAGCTTGAAAAACACAGAGAATGTTCTTCCTTTTTGATTTCCCTCTCCAGCTCTTTACACATGTCATTATAATATTTGTTTTTGTCTTCTCAGGCTGCCTTTTGAAACCTCCTGTTTAGTTCCTTAACTTCATCATGTCTTCCTTTTACTTTAGCTGCTCGACATTCAAGGGCAAGTTCCAGAGTCTCTTTTGACTCGTAATTTGGTCTTTTCTTTTGTCCTGTCTTTCTAATAACCTTAATAACCTTTTGTGTTCTTCATGAATGATATATTTGATGTCATGCCGCAACTTGTCTGGTGTCCTATCATTTGTGTCTAATACATTAAATCTGTCTTGAGGTGGTCTCCGAACTCTGAACTCAGGCAGGATATACTCAAGGTCATACCTTGGCTCTTGTACACTTGTTTTAATTTTCTTCAGTTTCTGTTTGAACTTGCATATGAGACGTTGATGGTCTGATCCACAATCAGCACCTGATCTTGTTCTGACCTTTGATATGGAGCTTTTCCATGATCTTTTCCTTTTTCCACTTTTTCCTTTTTCCACAAACATAGTCAATTTGGTTCCTGTATGTTCCATCTGGTGAAGTCCATATGTATAGTCACCATTTATGTTGGTAAAAAAAAGTATTTGCAATAAAAAGGTCATTGGTCTGACAAAATTCTATCATGTCATCTCCAGCATCATTTCTGTTACCAAGGCCATATTTTCCAACTACTGAGCCTTCTTCATTTCTAACCTTTGCATTCCAGTCACCAGTAACTGTCAGTATGCCCTGATTGTATGTTTGATCTATTTCATATTGCAGAAGCTGGTAGAAATCTTCCCTTTCTTCATTTGTGGCCTTAGTGGCGGGTGCATAAATTTGAATAATAGTCCTCACATTACTTCCTTTTAAATCCTTCTCCATGCTGCATGACAAAGAAAATTTAATTTTTATTTAAAGAAATATCATAAATTAAGACCTAGCTTGAATAGGACTAGTTATGCTGCTTCAGAGGACTGCCTACTGATTTCCAGAAAAATATCCTTCTAGCTCTGTACATGGCAAAAATGCAAATTTTTTGACCTCCATTTTCCTTTAAATGTTCATGATCAGCCTTTTACTCCACACAACCCCCAGACACAAGAATCTTTTCAAGTTCAGTGGTCAGTGGCTACTGTAATGATTGTCCTCCTTCTCAGATACTTTACCTAAATGCCATCTTCTTGCACTGCTAGTCTGCAAATAACTAAATATCTCCCCCTATGGTGACACAGACTATGACCCTATCAGTTGTAGCAAGCAAAGACCTAGTTCCCCACCACTTATTCCCATAGTGTAAATAGCTTCTCTAGTCCAAAACAGTGTAACAAAACCTCTCCACTGCTACTCCAATGATTGTCATTCCTTTCAGATATTATGCCTGCATCTGTCTGGATATATTACAACTGGAAGGTGGAGGAATAATTCTTAATCAGTGAAGAATATTTAGACCAAATGTATAAACACATCCATTTTCAGTTAATACAACAGTATGATCTTTAGCAGCTGCCACTTGGGAATGATTATGACCACTCGGTCCTTCCACAAGCCTGGGAACCGAGCACATCTGTTCATCTACATGGCCTAACCATCCTCCAGGAAACTGACAGGTGTAAACCTGCCTTTTTTGAGACAGAAACACTGAATAAAATCTACAAAACATCACCTAATTGATGTAAACACCACTCCTGGAGAACAGATCTACCGATTCAGGACGATGTTTGCTATGATGACTTCCATGTCCAGAGTCAAATTTGTATTATCATCCCAAGTACAGACAACTGTAGGATTAGAATACTACACAAGGAGGTCTATCCTTCATTGTTGTTGTTAGGTACTGTCTAGTCGGTATCCGACTCATAGCGACCCTCTGTATAACATGGGAAACACTATTGTCAGTGCTTCTCTGCCGTTCATAGGGTTTTCAATGACAGACTGATTTTTGGGAGGGGGTTGCCAGGTCCTCCTCCCAGCCTACAGCTTCTGGTGTTCCCAGGCGGTCGCCCATCCAGGTACTAACCAGGCCTGACCCTGCTTAGCTTCTGAGATCTGACAGGATCGGATGCCACAGGGCTACAGCTGCAGGCCATCCTTCATTAGTAGATCCAAAGATGACCCACCTTCTTTACCTTGCATATATGAACTAACACCATGCTTCAACAGAGGCCAAACACAATCAATGTGTCCATAAAAATGCTTCTGTGCAATGCTGTCTAGCCTGACTCTGTCTTTCACCAGTGGACCTACTTCTTTCTCAATAAGCCAATCTAATACTTTTCTTTTCAGGGAGGGATGAAGGTGGAAGCCATTCCTGCCAAAGGCATCTTTGATAATAGCAGCATTGTAACAATGACTGGAGAGAAAGGTCTTAATCTGGTTTCCACTTCCTTTTGTTATAACAGAAAGGACATCCAAAGCATGCCTTAGGGAGTGATATTTCAATGTGTAGTCAGAGATGGAAGAATTCACCCTAATTGTTTTTATACTGCTTACTTCTTCAGAATAGTCACTTAAGATTAATTTTTTAAAAATGAAAAAGCCAAGACACGAAGGTGCTATTCAGCCAGGATTAAAGAGAACAAATGACCCTTTTGGGATTAGAGTTTAAATCCTCCTAACAATAGTATAAAACTCTGCACCTTTTTATGACCTTTTTGGCACTTAAATTAAAAAGCATAAATAGTTTTAAGAAATTCATATCAAATACAAGTTCTTCATTTAAACAAATTCTACAGTTTGTAAATTATTCCTGGAGTCAAGCACCAAGGAGGAGTGAGGGAGGAATTCTCAGTCCACACAGTTTGATCCTATCAAATATTCATAACTGAAAGGGTGACCAGTCACTAGATGAAACTGTACCAGGTGTCTCTGCCGGGTCAGCACACAGGACCTCATTATCACTGAAGGCAACAAAAGAAACCCAGAAACTCAAGGGATCCAGGAGGGGTCTTCTCAGAGTGGGGTCAACTCTGAACCTGGCAGCAACTACAGCAATAATAACTCACTTACTGCTTTCTTAGTTACCTTTGTGGTCACTTTGACCCACATTTTTCCCATCATAAAGTGTGAGTTAGGTTAACCGCTCTCCTTCAAGTGTGGTTTTCCATATTTGTGTACATCACACTACCTGTGAATTCTTGAATCTGGTGCTGTATGTTTACTCCATAGTGCCACTATGTATTTTCAGAAATCAGGAGAAAGGCCCCTTCCTCTGGAATGAACCTTATCTTAAATTCCCAGCTCCCATAGGGCTCTTTCCTTTAAGATGACAGGAACTCAATCCTCCTTCCTCCCATGTTTGATGTGATCATGCTGCTTGGATCACAGCTCTTTAGGAATCAACACTTTTTATTCTTTTGTTTATTCATTCTTTGCACAATGAATCATCATTGAGGATCAGGCACAGTTCTAGGTTCTGAGGAGACTGTAATGAACAAAAACAGATCAAGACCCTGCCCTTGTTGTTTGTATCATGAAGATCATACAATTAAAGTGTAAACTAACTTGAACTTTGGGATCAAATCTTTTGAAAAGGATTTTCAATTTTCTGATATAACCCACCCCCTCTTTTTGTCATTAGTTTTTTGTTTACACAGACCTCTAGAACAGTGGAGCTTTCTGGTTTGTTCATAATCATAATCAGTTCCTGGTAAAGCTAACACAGATCCTAGATCCAGTTAGATCCCAGTGTTCTTTTCACCACACTGTGCAAACGGGAGAAGTTTGAGAAGTCCCTTTAACTGACAGATGTGACATGAGTCCTTGCAGCATTTCTTATTTATGAGAATATTTATGTTAGTGGATGCTACTGTAGATTTGGGAATAAAAGAACATGGGAAATATGGAAGGAGCAGAAATATAAGAAGTGGCATTTGAAACTTCTTTGTCAAAGTGGACCCACTCACTAGAGTGAGCTACTATGCAGTCAGACTTCCACACTGCAGTAAACACATACTAAGGAACTATGCACACTGCTTTAGAGGGCAAAGCAGGCAGTAAATTCTCCTATTTTAAATACTAAAGTTTAGCATGTCATTGTATCGTCCCAGCAGCTTCCTGTTTCTCCTTTTCCTCAGTATTCAAGATTAGCAGCAATTTTCCATCCTGTAAACAATGCAGTGGTTTCACTTTAATAGATTACAGGAAGTTTGGCTCATAGATGTTGTGCGCCTCTGGATCTTTATAAGGTAACATGTTGTCCTAAACAATTCCCTTTATACCTTGGTGAGGGAGCCAGTCTATTTTTGTTTGTTTCTTTTTCATTTCTTTCATTTTCTTTCCTTTTTTTTTAGTGAGGCAGATAATTCCAAAATTATATTATATTTGTTAGCAGCCTGTGCCCAGAGTTACTCTTCTGAAGCTTCTAGTTTTGCAGCCTGACAAAGTCACTCTGTGATGTTACACACAGCTCTGATGCTGGGCTCCATAAGTGGTCCTCCATTTCCTCACTCAGAAAGTCTTGGTGTTGACTCCCTGCTCTTGGACCTCAGCCTCTGTCATCACATCCTTTCCCTTCTAACACCTAGAAGAAGCAATGAGGAATTGATTCAGACAGAAAAGACTGGAAGGAGGAGCAAATTTTGTTCTGAGGAAAGGCAAGGTTTATCTTCTAAAATGGAAAGAAATTAAAATGGAAGAATTATGGTTGCTTAAAAGTAAAATATTTACAAATTAGAAGTAAGTTTTGAAATTTAGAAAAAGTTTACAGAGAAATATGGCAAAATGTCTAGGAAATTTCCACCCTTCCATCCTTTCCAAGGGGCCTGGGGCTTAGCTGAGATGGTAGAGTGCTGTTCTGTGCTCTCAGAGGCCCTGGGTTTAATCCCCAGCACACCCAAAGTGGGAGAAGGACCTGGCAATTCACTCCCTAAGCAATCCCAAGACAATCAGCCATTGAAAACCCTGTGAGGGTCGCTATGAGTCAGACCCTACTTGATGGCTCCTAACAACAATAATACTTTCCAAGAACACTCTCTTCTCCAATATAACCACCCCTCTCCTCAGACACACACACACACACACACACACACACACACACACACACGCACCCCCCTCAATAACTACAGTCTAGTAATATGTCTAGCAAAGGATTCAATCACTTCTCAAGTGAGGCAAAGGAGAATCTGGTCCTCTATTTTTAGAACTCATGATTTACAAGGTATCAAACAACCTTATACATTGCAAATGGGAGCAATCCTGTTTCCTGACAAAAATCCTTCAGTCTACATTTGTTTGCTTAGATATGACTCTTGTTATGCCCATCAGTCATAGAGATCAAAATCAGTGGTCCTCAGCTGTCACCTTACCACACATTGCTTTAAGTCTTCAAGTCATCTGCCAGCTATCTGTCTGTAGTCTCTAGGTTAAAATGAGATTTTTAAAGACTTTATCAGTATGTATTGAATAATTACTGTTAATTTTGTGCTTGAGAGTGACTAGAGATCAAAATAAGTGTTGGATTCTTTGGCTTCTTGCCTTTTGAAAATGAGCAAGAACAGGGTAACCCAGTGAACATTCTGATCTAACATACCTGGTATTTGTTCATGATTATCAACTAGTTTAAGAACAGAAATTGTCAAAAGTGAACTGAACATCATTCATGTAGGACCAAGGGTGACCTCTGACTGCTAGATGTCTGCATACTCAAAAGGGACTGTTCCCAAGAAGCATAGTTATGTGAGAATATAAGACTTCAGATGTCTTAGGAATGCAACAGGGGGATTGTAACTGTTTCTCATGCTTATACCTGGAGGAGTCAAGTGGATCAACTTTCACTGATACCATGTATAGTAACAAAAGTCCATCCCATGAGGATATAGTTAATCTGCAAAAAAATTATATCAATTCTGATCCCCCATCCTTACTATATTCCAAGAGAAAAAGAGAAATATTTACAACAGGGGAAACAAAATTAACACCTAGGAGGTAGTAGAGTGGATAAAGCCAAGGCTCTGGAGCCAGACCTTAGATTTGAATCATGATTGTGCAGTAAGACCATGGAAAATTTTCTTTGATTTTTGCTATGTCTTGATTATCTTATCTTAAAAGCAGGACATAGTAGTGGAGTCTGACTTGTGGAATTATGTGATTTGAATAATTTAATACATTGAAATGTTTGAATAGTGTCTAGGCCATACTAAAAACTATATACATGCTAGATCTTATTATTACAGTACTTCCCTTAAATAACTGAAAACCAACAATGCAATATTAACCATGTTGATAGTTCAGAGCACAGATATATTAATGAAAGCTAGAGAAGTCAGATTTGGCTTCATGGAGGTAAGTGCCACTCAAGCTCAGTTTTGGGTACAGGAAGGATAGGCAAGGTAAAGGAATAACACCTGCAATGTCAGACATATGAATAAATTCAACATTGCACATAAGGAGAAGCCTGAAGAATATGCTCATCAAGAGTCAAACTTGCAAGATCCCCAGGCAACAGCTCAAAAGAACAAATATATACTGTTTAAAATCCCTCCCAAACTGAGCAATAGTGAAGCAAGGTGATATAATGATAACATTGTAGGAGACAGAAAAGAACTTAAGACAGAGGATTAATTTATGCTAGTACAAGAACAAAAACACCGTTAGTGAATAGAAATTTATAGGAATTACTATAATGTAAGTAAGAGGGTTCTGGGGAGTAGTTTAGTTGGTAGAGTGCTGCTCTGCACTTTCTGAGGACCTGGGTTTAATCCCCAGTACCGCAAAAATGGGAGAAAGATGTGGCAGTCTATTCCCAAAATAATCTCGAAAACAATTAGTCATTGAAAACTCTATGAGGGGAACTATGAGTTGAACCCAACTTGACAGCACCTAACAACAATAACAAGTAAGAGGGAATATAAATTAGACAACTAAGTTGGAAATAATAGAATGCACTCTGTCTAGTTTAAACATGAAAGGAATTTATTATGGGATATCAGTAATCTCCCAGAATGGAGGAGGAAGAATAGAGTCATATTGTGGAACACAGCACAAAACAATGCCCAACCACACTTCTCTCACTAAAAGTGTCTGCCACCACTCTTCAGTAACTGCTCCATTTGAGACTGGATAACAAGAGCCCAATCAGTGCCATCTTTGAGGTAATAGTCTAAGTCAAGGGTCAGCAAATTTATAGACTGTCCATCTATTCTTGAAAATAAAGTTTTACTGGAAAGAAATCATACTCATTTGTTTACATACCTAACAAATACAACATGGTTGCTATTGTGCAGCAATAAAAGAGTTGAATAGAGTTCAGACAGAGTGAATCCCTATGGCCCATAAATCTGAAATATTTACCATCTGGCCTTATAAAGAAAAAGTTTGTCAAACTCTGGACTAGATAGTTAATTATACAAGCAAAAGGGACCCAATTCAAGAACCAAAAATGAAGCCATGGTACATCCCAGCAATCTGTACATTTTGTCTATCACCAGTAATAGCCTACAATAAACAGAAGCATCTTCCATGTAGAAAGAGGCAAAGTTTCAAATGGAAAGATAAGAATGCTACTAATAATCACAACACACTTGAAGAAAAACAAAACATAAGGATATATAATATCCTGCAATAAAAAACAGTTGTCAAAACAAATAGGAGAATATCTTAATGTAATGTCATTAACATTTATGAGAGTTTAGGAGAAGATATTGCATCCAGAGAATGAGTTTATTATGCTAAGGAAGCAATTTGCAATTATGGAATTAAAAAAATATGATCATCATAAACAGGAGATGAAGGCACTTATCTAAAGTGTAAAATTTTTAGGGAGTAAAAATTCTCCCAGAAAACATCTTAAAATGACAAAAATTTGAAAAATATGAGAGCAATTATAAGTATTATTAAGGGTAAATGAAAATTTTCCACATCTATCCTAAAGAGAGAATATAAAGAACAAGATGTGGTGAGGGCCTGTGATAACCTTAAAAAGAAGGAAAGAAGAAAGGAAGAAAGAACATACATTAAATGGCCCAATGAGTGCTGAGTAGGTGGAGTTAGAGCTGGAGTTACTACACTGAATGAGAGCAAACTTGGTACCAGATGTCCCACTGACACACTGGATCTTACAAAATATTAAAGCAAATATCATGAAAAGACATAATTTTAGTTGTGGATTTGTTGTTGTGGTTAGGGCTGTCAGGCCAGATCTGACCCTTCATGAACCTATGTACAACAGAATGAAACACAACACAATGTTGTACCATACACATGATCTTTTTTTATGTTTGAGCCCTTTATTGTAGCCACTCATTTTGAGTCTTGCCACATCAGCAAATGGAGGTCCCAGGGGTGCTACTCCATTCCACTCATTAAGACTGATTCTACTTTCAGAAGGTAACTCTTCCCTAGTCATCTTTTGAATACCTTCTAACCTAGGGAGTGGGGCTCATTTTCCAGCACTTGTTATTTGACAGTGCTTCTCTGCTACTCATAGGGTATTCAGTAACTAATTGTTTCAGGAGTGGGCTGCTAGGTCCTTTTCCCTAGTCTGTATTAGTCTGGAAGCTCAGCTGAAACCTGTCCACCATGGGTGACCAAGCTGGTATCTGAAATACTCGTGACATAGCTTTTAGTGTCACAGTAACACGCAAGCCCCTACAGTACAGACACATGGGAGTATTTTTAAATAAAACACTTTAGTTGTGGATAAAATGTTTAAACTGTAAAAGAATAATATATGAAAAACTATGTATGAAATAAAATTTTTATATAAAAGCAGTACTTTGGCTAACTAAAGAAGAGTAGAAAAATGTATAAAACTGGGGAAAAATAAAAAAGTACTCAAAGATTGGTATCACAGAAAGTGATTTCCAACAAACTTGTTATACATAATTTGTTATGATCCACACAGTCAAATGTCTTAGAATAGTGTGATGAAATTAGCATACCTTTTACACCTACCTAATCAGAAAATCCCCCACATGTCTGTCAGTTTGCCGCACTGTGGGGCCTTGAGTGTTGTGATGAGGCTGAGAGCTCTGCCACTGTAACCTCGGACATGAGCAAGGTTACCCATGGTGGACAGGTTTTCAGCTGAGCTTCCAGACTAAGACAGACTAGGGAGTAGGACCTGGCGAGCCACTCCCAAAACAACTAGCCATTGAAAACCCTATGGATAGCAAACAGACACTGTCAGATATAGTGCCAGAAAATGAGGCCCCCAGGTTGGAAGGCACTCAAAAGACTACTGGGGAAGAGTTGCCTCCTCAAAGTAGAGTCTACCATGGTGATGGAAATGGAGTAAAACCCCAGGGTGCTCAACTAGCTGATGTGGCACCACTCAAAATGAGGAGAAACAACTGTAAACATCCATTCATAATTGTAACATGGAATGTATGTAGTATGAATCTAGGAAAATTAGAAATTGTTAAAAGAGGAATGGAGTGCATAAACATTGACATTCTAGGCATCAGTGAGCTAAAATGGACCAGCATAGGCCATTTTGAGTCAGACAATCATATGGCCTACTATGCTGGGAAGGATAAACTAAAGAGAAATGGGGTTGCATTCATCATCAAAAAAGACATTTCAAGGTCTGTCCTGAAATACAATGTTGTCAGTGATAGAATAATATCCATATGCCTACAAGGAAGGCCAGTTAATATGACTATTATTCAAATGTATGCACCCACCACTAAGGCCACAAATGAAAGGGAAGACTTCTTTCAGCTTCTGCAATCTGAAATAGATGAAACATGCAATCAAGACATATTGATAATCACTGGTGACTGGAAAGCAAAGGTTGGAAACAAACAAGAAGGCTCAGTAGTTGGAAAATATGGTCTTGGTGACAGAAATGAAGCTGGAGATCACATGATAGAATTTTGTCGAACCAATGACCTTTTCATTGCAAATACATTTTTTCAACATCATAAACGGAGACTATACACATGGACTTCACCAGGTGGAACATACAGGAATCAAATTGACTACATATGTGCAAAGAGACAATGGAAAAGCTCTGTACACAATGTCAAAACAAGACCAGGTGCTGACTGTGGATCAGACCATCAACTTCTCATATGCAAGTTCAAACTGAAACTGAAGAAAATTAGAACAAGTATACGAGAGCCATGGTATGACCTTGAATATATCCCACCTGAGTTCAGAGACCACCTCAAAAATAAGTTTAATGCATTAGACACAAATGACAGGAGACCAGAAGAGTTGTGGCACGACATAAAAGATATCATTCAAGAAGGAAGCAAAAAGTTCTTAAAAAGACAAGAAAAAAAGAAAAGACCAAATTACATGTCCAAAGAGACACTGGACCTTGCCCTTGAATGTCGAGCAGCTAAAGCAAAAGGAAGACATGATGAAGTTAAG
>VMDO01013069.1:0-59703 GCA_007922755.1 Pedetes capensis | reverse complement strand
TCTGCCTAATTCCTAGAGATGGGCTCTGCAAGTGCCATCCAGTGCCCTAAGGCGCTGGGACCCTCCTCCCATCCCCTCACATAGCCCTCCTGCCCCGTGCCCCTCCCTTGGCCCAGTCTCTGTGGCTTTGTGTCCACACATTTCTGATGCAGTCACTCAAGGTATCTGCCTAATTCCTAGAGATGGGCTCTGCAAGTGCCATCCAGTGCCCTAAGGCGCTGGGCCCCTCCTCCCATCCCCTCACATAGCCCTCCTGCCCCGTACCCCTCCCCTCGCCCAGTCTCTGTGGCTTTGTGTCCACATGTTTCTGATTTAGTCACTCAAGGTATCTGCCTAATTCCTAGAGATGGGCTGTGCAAGTGCCATCCAGTGCCCTAAGGCGCTGGGACCCTCCTCCCATCCCCTCACATAGCCCTCCTGCCCGGTGCCCCTCCCTCGCCCAGTCTCTGCGGCTGTGTGTCCACACACGCGCACACCTTCCCCAAGCAGGAAGCTGCTCTTTGCCAAGAGCGAATGGAATTCAGATTTCCAGAGGGTGTCCTTGGCCTCCAGTCCCATGCCTTCTGAGGAAGAAAGGTCCTAGTGTGTGTGCCGGGGCTGGGGCAGAGGGGCCTCCAGCTCCATTCACATCTCCCTGGGCCCCAAGAAAAACCCACAACTGCCTGTGCTCTCCCCAGCCACACCCAGCTTCATCACATTCCTTTCCTTCCTGAGCCCACCCCGGTGGCCCCAGCAAACTGGCTTCCATGCCTCCCTCCCCACCAGGGGGAGAGGCTGCCCAGAGCACCCCCCCAAAATGGCCAGCAGTGGAAATGAGAGGCCCACAGCCCAGCCCCACAGCAGCTGAAAGCTCGAGGGGTCTTCCCCACAGAGCTGCTCTCTCCCACAAGGGAAAGATACCCTTGCTCCCCGCCTGGCAGCCCCTGGGCTCAGCCGCCCAGAAATCGTCCCTCTTCACAGCCAGCCTTCACTCACTTGCCTGTGCTACTCTGGGGCTGCCCCCGTCCCTCCCCAGCAGAGGTTCCTAGCAGGCCAGTGAGGATGACTCTACCCCTGCCCCCATCTGCCCAAGCCCTCCCAACACTGAGCCCCTGCAGCTTCTGAAGTTAGATATCTGTAGGGGAAGGCTGCGTGGACTAGGTACATGAGTCAAGGGAGTGCTCAGCAGTGGCAAAGCAGATAGGCTGGTCATGCTTAGCTCCCCTTTAGCCCAACTCATCAGGCCTTACACCTATGTGGCCAGGAAGGGGGTGGGGGAGGAGAGGGCCCCATGTGCAGGCCATCAGAATGTCTGAGCTCAGTTAAGCCAGGAGCCATCCACAAAAGCAGAAAGAAAAGCATTTGAGTGTTTCAGCTTGGAAGGGAGTCAGTGTAATTGAACCAACCCAAACCCGAGCCTAAAGAGACAGGAGCAAGCAAGCCCGCCTCCAAAAGGCCCAACAGGGAGAACGACGGAGAAGGCAGATCTCTGGTGGAGGACAGCTAGCCAATGTGGGACAGGGAGCAGAGGGGGAGACTGGGCATGAGTGCAGACCAGGCCAGGGTAGGGGGGGACAAGTCTAGAACGCACCTGAGGTCCCAGTCTGCCCTTCAGCCTCTTCTCTCTCCCTCAAATAAAGAGACTAGTTGATTGAGGAAAGGGGTTGGGGTCCGGAGGCTGGCTGGCTGGTGCTGCTCACCTTGCTGGCCCTGCTCCCTGGGGCCAGCAGGCTTAGGCCCATGACCATCATGAGGTCATGCGGGTGCATTTGGGGAAGAACCCTGACTGAGAACATGGATGTGTGTAGGTCCATGCTCTTGGAACCTCACCTTCCAACCTCCTAATCTGCCTACTGCCCCACTGTCCAAGGGCCTTCTCCTGTCTTGCAAATTCACCTTGGTCCTTGCCTTCGTTTCCTCAGCAGGGCGCCACGGGTCATTGTTAATGTAAAGTTATACTTTGGGCACAGTGTAGCCTGATGTTGTATGGGCGCTTAGTCCTCTAGCCATGGAAGAAAAGTCTGGTGGAGGAAATTTTTTTGAAAATCCCCTGAATGGACTCCGCCCCAGCAATAACCCCTCTCTCAGAGCTTTCCGTGTACCCCTTTGTATGTAGCCTTTGTGCCCACTGAAGGAGGAGAAGCTCTGTGTAGAGAGATGTCTGTGGTCCCCTGGGAGAGACCTGCCCACTATCGTGGAACCTCCTGCTGCCATCTTCAGAGGGAACCTCTGGAGTGCAGCCACAGGTATAAAGAGATTACTTACAGAGAAGGTGGAAGCAGGGGCTGGGGCCAGGGCTGCTGAGGAGGTAGGGGTCCCTGATTCTGAGGGCAGACCTGGACTCATATCTGCCTCTGTCACTACCTTTTCTTTTTCTTCTTCCTTCCCACTTCCAAAAGGTCACTGCAGGCCTCCCATGGGGTAACCAGACCTGACAGACTTACAGTCACACCTTCCCTGCTAGCCAGTCACTGCCAAGGATGTGCACACCAGGCGTGGCCCCTGCCGAGGACACATGGATTATCCCTAAAGGGCCTGCAAATCTAGGCATGAATGTTTAGTGGGAGGCTGTGGGGTGCCACGAGAAGCCACAAAGCTGGGTTAGTCTGCATCCTAGGAAAACAGGTCAGCCTTGCCTAAGTGATCCAGAAACCCCCTCAGTGTCTTGCAGGCCTGTGAAGGTGCTTGACTTCCTTGCCTAGGATCCCAGGGACTGGCTGAGCTCACCACATTCTTATTGCAAAGGTGGTCACAGTATACCACATGACCAACCTAGACCCTTACCATGGACTGCTTCCTCCTGCCTGGTGGGACAGACAATCCCTTTGTCTCATTACTGCCCCACTGCCAGCCTGTCACTCTTAAGACTCCAGCCTGGCTACACCATGCAGTCCCAGGTTCCCCTAGTGATGGCATGTCTGAGAATGAGCTCTGGCTCTGCCACCACTTTCTGGGTGACAGGAGCAAGTCCCTGTCCTTTGTGAGGCTTCGGCCTGCCCTCTGTGAAGCTGAGGACTGACCCACCAGCTGCTCTCTGGCCTACCAAGGATGTGCGTGAGAGCCAGCTGCAGCACCCCCTTTCAGCCTCAGCGGCAGACATGGACACAGTGGGTTCTAAGCCCCTGAAAGCCAGTCCGTTCATACTACTGCCACATTTGGGATCACCATCTCCATTGGTCACTGTGGGTTGCCCAGAGACAGAGCTACCATGGCTCGCTCTATCACATGCAGGGCTGAGGGAAAAGGCCAGGTGCATGACTCGGCCTGCTCCTTTTTGTCTGCAGGTGGGGGACAGAATTGGCAGGTGGGCCTAACTTATGAGAACAAATGACAGAAGCACACTGGCGAACGGGTCGTGACTGTGGGGCCCAGGCTGCTGACCCCCCACTGCCTAGCCCCTTCTCAGAGCAGAACTGTGGGTGCTGGATTTCTGCCTGTAGCTCCGCTGGAGTCACAATGGCTTGGAAGCTCCGTTCGTAGCTATGTGAGGCGGTGGTTGGGGACCTGCAGACTTTCCCTGCTGCTACCATCCTGGCGCCCAGGACTTCAGGTCCTGCAGGTACATGTCCTTAATGACAGTACCTGATAGCCTGGCCTCATTTGTATCCCATTAAAAATGGTCACTGGCAGTTTTAAAAGCTCTTAGACCAAACAAGGGATGACCCCATGGGCTCTCCCATTACGGTGTGCACTTTCTATTGGCTACCATTTAGCAGGCACTTCCCCGAGTGAGGTGTGTAGCTGGACACCGGCTCCCATTTCGAGTCCAGACACCAACACCGTGAGATACATTCCCAATGTACACAGAGGAAAGGGCAGCTCATAGAGGTTAGGGGACTGGCCCGGTGTCCCACGGGTGGGATAGCATAACTCAAGCTGGCCAGAGCTGCCTGGCAGATGTTACCCCTGGACCATCCCAAACCAGACTCAGCTGGTGAATAAGTCTGAGAAGGTGTCCGTGACCACGGTGCAGAAAACTGTAGGTTACAGTAGGAGAAATAAAAGCTGACTTAACTAAACGAGGAGCACATCAGGCCACAGTTTCAAGGTCCTCATACGGTACTGATAATCTGCCTGTTCCCCTTGCCCATCCAGAGGGCACTGCCCCTCCACAGGAGGCTTTCCATGGAAAATAACATGTATATGGTGAGGCAGAGGCCCCACCAAGACAGCCAAGTCAGTCATGTCATGAGAAAGGAGACCTGCCAGACCCTGCGTGCCCAGCCGTCAAGGCCTGTGAGCAAACTGTAGTGAAAAGCAGGCATGGGACTGACCAGAAAGAACTCAAGTCGGCCCAGTGGAACTAAGTAGGGTCCAGAAGCGGCCATAGGTAAACAATGAGCCGATACACCACGGTGTCGATCCATCGGGGTTGGGAGAGGATGGCCTTTCCAGTAAAGGACGCTAAGTCAAACGGGCTATCCAAGTGGGGGGAAAAGCGCAGGGGGAACAACGCATACCTTGACCTTGGCCTCACATCAGGCACAAGAATCTATTCCAGATGGGCTGCAGATCTACATGCGAAAGGGGAGCTAATAAAGCTTTAGAATAAACCAGAATATCTTTATGACCTTGGAGTAGTCAAAGTTTCTTAAGTAGGATATAAATAGCACTAGCCAGAGAGGAAATGTTTAACTGAGCCACATTAAAATTAAGACCTTCTGTTCATGAAGACACCATCAAGAGAGGACAAAAGGCAACGTGTGGAAGGGGAGGCGATATTTGCCATACCTGGGCATATATGTATATTTGACAAATGACCGAGAGGCAGAACACCCGTAGTGTATAAAGATTTAAAGAACTGCAACTCAGTAGGAAAAGACACCTTCACCTAAGGCGGGGAGAAGACGTGACTATTTTACTAAGAATGATACCAGGGACCAAATAAGAATGTGGAAAGTGGCTCAACTTCAGTAGTTATCAAGTTACTACAAATGGAAATCACCATTTAATGCCACTAGATACTTCTGTGGCTAAAAAGGAGCAACCGGAATGCTCAGCTGTTGCCATTGGGAGGGAAGATAGGAGTGGATGGAATGCTTAGGAGACTGTCAGTGTTTACTAAAGTGGACACGAGGCCATCCAGTGATCAGCAGTTCTGCTCGTAGACACGTACTCACCAGAAACACAGCCCTACTGTCACTAACAGCACGGACAGAATATTCTTAGCAGCCCCCACCAGAAACCGTCCAGTGGCCGCAGACAGGAGACTGAATGAACAAAGCGCAGGCTAAGCCCTCCGTGAGAAGGCCCGGCAGCAAGGAGCCTCGTGGAGCTGCTGCTTTCTTTAGTCCTTGGAGGTGGCTCCCACGTCACACTGACCGAAGGCTGCCTGGCACAAAGGTGTCTATGCTATGTGACTCTGTTTATGTAAAATTGAAACATAGGCGACACTGGTTATTGCTGCTGGAAGCCAAGCTTATGGTTGCTCTTGGTATGATTGACAGGCAGTAGGGGCCCAAGGGGCTTCCTTGGGGTTTTCTTGCTTTCTCTGGACGGTGCTGGTCTGGGTCCCAGGTGGAGAAAATGCATCAAGCTTTCTCTTTCCATCTATGCGCTCTACCCTTTGTGCATACCTCACCCTTGGAAAGTTTAAAGGCAATGCCATACCTGGCACATATGTATATTTGACAAATGACCGAGAGGCAGAACACCCGTAGTGTATAAAGATTTAAAGAACTGCAACTCAGTGGGACAGTACAGGACAGAATTTTCTCAGCCTATCTAGAGGTGGTCAGGCCAGGCCTGCGTAGGCGCGGGGCCTGCCTCCTGCCCAGCTCCCTGCACCAGGAGGGTGCATTCAATGCCCTTGCCTCCGACCAGGCCACCTTGGAGTTCTGTCTTCAGTGTGCTCTGTGCCTGTGTCTCCCCTTCTAGCCCAACGCAGAGCACAGAGGGGAGACGTTTGAGCCCCACTCCCTGTCTCTAGGAGGATCTCCTATGGCTCCACCTTAGAGCGTGTGAAGTCAGCTGGTCCTCCAGCTACGTCTGGGGTACCATCACATTTCCCAGCATGGCCTGCCTGGCCAAAGGTGGCAGCGTGGCATGGAGACCACAAAAGTTGAGGAGGACTGAGCCCAGTTGCAGGCGTGAGAAGCCTCCCTGCTTTCCCCTGGCCATCTGTGTGGATGGCTCAGCCCTTCCCCAGAGCAGCAACCCCCAGAGGCCACCGTGTCCTCCTCACTCCTCACGTCCTGACATGGAGGAAGCCGAGTATGGAAAGGTTAGGGGCCACTGGGGCCGCCTGCAGCTGGGCCTTTGTAGGCTGGGAGCCAGATTGAGGGCATCCGATTCCCAGTCCTGTCTCTTTTCCACTGAGCCACTCCGCCTCGCTTTTAATTTAATTAGGAGAACATTTAATCCCCCCTTGCGTTTCAGAGACGGGTTTGAGCCTGGCCGGGCTGTGTGGGGCTCTGCCGGGGATCCTGACTCATGCAGCCCTGTGCAGCCCTCCCAGGAGGGCTCTCCTGGGGCTGCTTTGGCACCTTATGCAGACAGAGGTGGTCCGTAGCTTCACAGAAGACAGGACACTAGTCTGGAAAGATAGAGTGGGCTCATCTGTTCTTGGCAAGCCCCTGCCCCTGTTTCCCTGGACGCTGGACCCGGCATAGCCTCTCACCAACATTTGCGAGTCAAGAAATGAAGGAAAGGGTGTGGTGCTCACTGTGGCCCCACAGCAGGCCCTGGGTGGCTCCAGAGTGGCCCTGGCAGGGTGGGTTCCCTCAAAAGAACAAGCCCCCTCACCCACAGACTTGAGTCCAGGGCCGGTTTGTGACATCTACCCCCATTTCCAAAAGGCACAGGCTGGCTGGGCCTCCCTGACAAACACAGAATTCAGGAGACATTAGTAGTGATGTGGATGGAAGCCAGGCCACAGCGGCCTCACTGGAAAAGAGAAACTTGAACATCTTGGCGTGAGATTCTGCAGGGTCCAGGAGAAAGTTGGAGACATGGAAATTCTAATGAACGCGCACAGAGCTGGTTTTGCTCAAGAATTTTCAAAGCTGTCATGTTGTAAGAGGCCAGGCAAGCACGTGCTCCCCAGGGAGGTGCTTACGGTCACCTGGTGGGGTCTCTGCAGTGCCCTTGACTGTGTTCTCACTTTCCTTCTGCCTTACTTCCACCCCTCCTGGCCCAGCCTCAAGGCCCCCGGCCCTCCTCCACTCTCATCTTGGTGGATAGGGTACGCTCTAAATGTCCCTTCACAGAATGGGGCTGGGGGTTCTAGTAAACATGAACTGAGACTTGCCAGTCTAAGATGTCGCAGTAGAAAAGACAGAAGGGTCAGGGACCAGCTCCTGTGGAAGGACCCATAAGGAAAACCACATGGCAGAGCCAGGCAGTGCTTATGGTGGGCTCGGCCTCTGGAGCCATCCATTTTGGGGATCCATGTGCAACCACTGGGGAAAATGTGTGGGTTCCAGGACAGTCCTGGTTGGCCCAGCTGCTGGGGAAAGGTGAAGGAGGACTTCACCAAAGTGGCTATGGGAGCAGCTCACCCAAGCCATACCCACCCACAGCCCCTAGCTCAGAATTGCATATAATCATGCCCAGTGCCCCTTTTTGCTTGGCATCCATGGGAGCCACCTGCAGCCCTCACTTAATCTCCTCAGGTAATGTTGAGGAGGTGCTCTGTGCACTGGCAGGGGCGTGGTGGCCGTCTGGGGCTCCTGTGTGACTGGAATCACAGGGACCCTGGAGGGGAGGACCCAAGAGGGGCATAAAGCCGCTGCTTCCTCCCAACTCCCGGCTAAGGGATCAGAGATTGAGAGCCTCAGGAGTGTCTAAGGGGTCCCTCTGAGATCGGGATGGCTGGGTGGGCACTGGAAAGATGCAGGGGTTTCTGATGGGTGCCTAGGAGAGAACAGGGAGTTCAAGATGGCAGCCGGCACGTGCAAGGCAGGGCGAGCACACCAGGTGGTGGTCCCTTGCCAGTGACTCAGGGCAGAGGACTGCAGAGGTGGGGCAGGATCCTGGGGACTCGTCTTGGCTAGCGTTGGGGTATAGGTGTCCCTTTCCTGGAGGAGGTCTCTCACATGCTTGCTGCCAAGGCCTCCAGTCTCCACTTCACACCTGGCCCTCTGCAGCCCCTAGGCAAGGCTTTGCAGGGTGGACACAAGCTCGGTGAGCTTGAGGCTGACAGGGCTCCCTCCCTGCCTGTCAGACCCAGATGACAATGTCTGCGTGATAGGTGTAGACAAGGCCAAGGCCTGGCTGCATAGAGCTGGACCAGGGCCCCAGGGCTGCCTGGGGAGCTGCCTGGGCCTGAGTCTTGGGCTGGGGGCCTCTTCCTAACCTCGCAGTGCCCACCATGGCCTGCCTGCTTCTCTAGGGTAGCAGGCTGTCAGCTAGGCCAGTTTCCCTCAGGCATTTAAGGTCCTAGGACCCAGATACTTTTCTCTGCCCGTACACAGGCACAGGTCACAGAGGCCACCTTGTCTGCCCAGCAACCTTGGCCCAGTTCTTGCTCACCAGCAACTCCCTGGTTTTTACCAGCGCTGCTTGCTGGCCCCTCAGTCCCCAAACTACCAGTGGCCAAGAGGCCCCGGAAAGAGGAGCTTCGCCCAGCCCCAGGGACCTTCCCATAATCAAGGCTGCAGTGACCTCACCTCCCTGGGGCCCTGCGGGCGGGGAGAGTTTGAGATGGAAACAAAATGTGTCTTTATTTATGCTTTTAATTTGAATTCTGGAACTGGCCCAGCAGGGTAATACATTTAACATCAGTGAAATGCTGAAGAAAAATGGATCTGTTTTGCAGCAATTGCCTCCCACCCATTCTGCCCCCTGAGACCCTTGCACACAATCCCTGTCCCTCGCACACACAGGTGTGCGCCCCTCTTCCCAGCACAGATCCACAGGGCCAGCTGCCCGCAGGAGCCCTGCAGCATCCCCAGGGCACCAGAGCCCAGCCTAATTACAGGAGCCATCACCCGTCAGGCCACGCGCAAGGCAGAGGGATCACCAGGCAGCCCGTGCGGAATGCATCCCTGGTGTGGGCACGAGGGCCTCTTCCTAACCACACAGTGCCCACCGTGGCCTGCCTGCTTCTCTAGGGTAGCAGGCTGTCAGCTAGGCCAGTTTTCCCTCAGGCATTTAAGCTCCTGGGACCCAGATACTTTTCTCTGCCCATATCCTGCCAGGACTCCCTGGAGGCCTGGCACCTGACGCCTGAGGATGCAGGTGCCCACTTTCCCTGATGCCTCAACCCTGGGTCTGACTGACCAGATCACAGCCCTTCAAACCCTCGTTTTTGCCCTCTGCCAGCCTCCACCTCCCATCCTTCACCTAGCACCCCCAGCCCTGGGCTCCTTCCTGCTTTCCCAGGCTGGCTCACGTCCAGCTGCTGCGTTTGGAAGGGCCTTCGCAGGTTCCAGGGTGGGGACCTGACCAGGTAACGACTGGAGTCCTTGTCCTGCCTGGGCTCAGCTAGCACTTGAGGGAAGAACAGCCACCCCTACTTCAAGAGGCCCCAGGAGTTCCATCCTGAGAAGGGCTGCGGCAGCAGCTAGCTGGTGACGTGCTAGGCCCCCAGCATCCTCGCACTTGTGCCATTCAGGTCTCAGGCGCCACTGTCTTAGAAGGGAGACAAGAAATGCGTAGGCTGTGCAGCTAGTCTGGCTTGAGGTTGCCCATGAGGCTGATGGGCAGCCCCTGGATCCAGGGAGGGGACTTGGTGCTAATGCCAGCATGGCTAGCCTTGGCCTCCACAGGGGCTGATCACAGGGCAGCTGCAGCTCATCTGTGGGCCACATGGGTCCCCAGTTGTTCATCACCTCCCCTGGGCTTCCCTGTGGGCCCCCCTGTGGTGCCCAGGAGCTGGGGAGGCCCGGCTGTCCAGCTGGATGGAGGGTGTGTGGCAGTCTCGTCCTCAGGGTAGAGTTCTTTGCGTGGCTGGAGGCTGGTTCCATGGCCCCAAGAAAAAGGGAAGTGGACTCCAACATGGGGTACATGGCCAGGAGGGTAAGAAGAGACAGGCTAAGCGGCCTCTTGGTGTCTCCATTGTCCTCTGATCTGTCCTCATTGCCACCCGTCACACGTGCAACACCAGGCCCAGAACGTTAGTGTTTACCACTTTGGGGTCTCATGCCCAAGATGCTATTATGGACCTCGGTCATTGTTTTGCCTGCTGTTGCCACCCTGTCCCTGCCTAGCCCATCTGGCTGGCCCATACTCAGCCTTCTGCCCCTGCCTGTTTACCACCGAGCCCGTCAGGCTTTCTTAGGAGGGGAGCTTTGCCTGCTTCCCAGTGACCTGCTGGCTTCTTGGAGCCTGCGGACTCTCTGCACACCCTGCTGCCCGTAGGGTGCTGCCAACCTCCCTGTGAGCTGTGCAGGCTTGGGCCTAGTCACGCCTTCCCTGGGGGTGGCCTTATTTTGGCTACCCGACTACCAGTCCTCCAGTTTATGAACAGCCGCCAGCAGTCTGAGCCCCAGTATGCGCAGGGCCACACCCTGAGGGCCACACCCACACCTGGCTGAAGTAAAGGAGAGTCCGTGGTTTCGGACATGAGCCATGTTGAGGTCCCTCCAGAGTGCGAACGACAGAATGCCTTTCAGAGCAGTGGCAGGAGAAAGAAGGGCAGAGTCCCAGCAAGTGACCCACCCAGGAGGGCTGCGAGTGTGACTGTCACATCCCGACGCGAAGACACTTGACAAGGGGAGCCCCCAAGGCGGTGGAGGTGGTGGCCACGATGGGCCTACATGGTCCACTGACCCCACCACGTGTCTATCACTGTGGGTGCCCTGGTTGGGAGCACTGAGTCACACGTTGCACAGGAATCACACCATGGCCGGGCACTGGGGATTGGCCCGGCAGTGCCGTGACGGCGGGGGAGGGTAGGCATATGTCTCAGGCCAGCTGTGCCTCGGGGGAAAGCCAAGTGGAAGGCGTGGAAAATCAGCCATTTCCTCCACCTGAAGGAGCCCCTGAGGATAGCAGCGGCAACTGGCAGGCAGCCCCCGGCATCTGCCCCATGGCTTTGGCCAGGGTTCCAGGGGGAAATGCAAGAAAACAAAGTCGACTCTTTTGGGGGAGTGATGGAGAGGGCTGGGGGAGACGAAAACAATCTTCTCAGACACTCGAAGCATGAAAACAAGTGGAAAACGAGCAGTCTGGTTTTCCATAAGTCAAAACAAGAGGATCAGGTTCCTAGATTCGGCGGGAAATGCCCCTTGCTCTCCTGCCTGGTGCCTGGGTGCTGGGGCCAGCTCCGATAGCCAGTGGTCCCAGGTGTCTGAAGGCAGGTGGCAGGTACTGGCCACCAGATGAGTAGATGGCTCCCTGGTGAATAAGGAGAGCCCCAAGCCCCCCAGCCCAGCCTCGGCGCAAGCAGGCACTCACTGTGACACGTGGGTGATAGGGGCCAGCAGGGTCTCGCCTTCTAGGTCCAGGTCCTCCGCAAAGCTGTTGGTTCGCAGGAAGTGGGCTGCACTTACTTCCAGCAAGGTGGGGCTCTTCCTCACTGCAGAGAAGGCATGGAGACAGCATGTTAGGCTGCCTTGGGTGGCTTTACAATGCAGGACGGAACTGAGCTCAAAAGCCTACCCCAAACTACCACTGCTGAGGAGGAGACGTGCAAGCGTGCAGGGCCAGGTGAGGAGTGGAGATGACGCTTGGAAGCTTTAGCCTCAACTGTTAGATCTCTGTTGGGGTAGGGTGGGGGTGGTTGCTCAGGATGGCCCCCAAGTGTCTGAGACATCTGTGTCCAAGAACAAATAGTAAAGGCAAGTGTATCCTTCTCAGTGTGGTGACTGCCTGGGGCTGAGCTCACAGGCCAGGCAGGACTTGCCCCACCTCAGATTCTAGGCTTCTTGCCAACTTCACACCTAACATTCAGATCAACAATAAAGTAAAACATAGGTGGCAGGTATAGGTCTGGTGAGTCACTGGCTCCCACTGCCGTGCTGTTAAACTCATGTACTAATAGAGTAATAGGCCAGGAAGTACAGGGTGTTGGGACCCCTGCCTACAAGGAGTTGTAAGCCTGGTCCCTCGTTTGGGCCACGATGCTACATCAACCGTCTGCCCCCTTCGGAATGCACAAGAATTTCCCAATAGCCGACTTCTGTACTCAGATTCCTAGGCTCTTCAGTGACTGACGGGGATTTAGAGATTGCTTAGATCGGTCTTCAGTCTGCACTCATTCCCAGCTCACCAGTATTTGCGCTCAACTTTAAGTTTTTCTTCATTTAAAGTGGTGCAAAAGAATTGAGTACCCCTAAGACTTGAAATAATGCAAACATTCATGATGGCCCTCTTCCTCCCCTCACCAGTGCCAGCTGCCAACTGGATTCCTAGCTCCTGCCCCACTCCACTCATCATGCCTGGTGGGAAAGGGACGGCTCTGTGTTTGTCACTTTGTTCCTATCGCTATATAATATACTCAGCTAGGTTTTCTTCAGGGATATAGACTTGAGTCTAATGATCATTTTAGTAGGTGTTTAATAGCCCCCTACCTTAGATCTGTCACAGTGAATCTACCCATCTTATCTTTTATGGACACTGAGGCTCTTTTAGTTTTAATCAAAATGATGCAATGCCCATCTTTATTGATAAGAGCTGATATATTGGATCAAGATAAGAGGGTGTATACTTGGTAATTTTAATAGATGTTGAGAGGGATAGAACACTTGCCTATCATTGCACAAGGCCCTGGGCTAAACCTTCCAAAACTGCAAAAAAGGAAGGTTTTCCCACACCTAATACAACTGTCTTTTAGGTTTATTCCTAACCTAAATGTTTGAATGTGTGCATATACATGTGTGTATATGAAAATTTTAATATGCTTAGCATTTATACTTAGCATGAGAGATAGTCACTAGTCATAAAATGAAAATATGGAAGATATGTGCAGTCTTATTGTGAAAAATTTTGAAGTAAAACAAAACTTTTTTGAAGAAAACATAGGAGAAAAATCTCTGGGACCTTGTATATGTCAGTGAGCTTTGAAGTACAACATCAAAAGCTCATCCCATAAGAAAAAATGAATCGATAAATTGAACTGTGTGACAAAAGCTTTTACTCTGTAAAAGATACTTAATGGAATGAAATAATAGCACAGATATGAAGCAAATATTTTCATATCACTTACTAACCCAAGGACTTGTACCCAGACTATATGAAGAGTACTCATAATTTGACAATAATAAATCAACCCACTTTTAAAGATGGATTACAAATCAGGACATGAAATGATAACCAATATAAATAATCATTATGGAACTATAAATTAAAACCACAGTGAGATGTGGCTTTATAAGAATGGCTAAAATAAAAAAAAGTCCGGACAGTACCAAGACTTCACAAGGAAGCAGAACTGCTGGAACTCTCCCATTTTGCTGGCAAAGCCACTTTAGAAAACAGGTGGTTTCTTAAAAAACATACACATACCATATAGCCTACTCATCCTTTTCCCAGATAATTACCATACTGAATTGAGCGATTATGTTCAACAAAACCTGTACTGTAAATGTATGCAGCAACTGCACTCACAGTTGCTGAAAACTAGAAACAACCAAGATGTCCTTCAAAAGATGAGTGATAAGCAAATCATGATAGATTTGTTCTAACCATGCAATAGAATACCACTCAGCAGTAAAAGGAAGTGAGCTAATGATTCATGCATGATTCACGGATGAATCTTAAAGGCATTTTGCTAGCAGTAAAAGTAGGTAGATGCAAAAGTCTGTATGATTCAATTTCTAGGACATGTTAGGTGTTGAGTTGGGTCTGATTCATAGTGACCCTGTGTACAATAGAATGAAACACTCTGACACTGTGTCATGCCTGGCACTATGTCAGTGCTTCTCTGCTATTCATAGGGTTTTCAATAGCTGATTGTTGTCAGGATTGCTTTGGGAGTGGATGGCCATGTCCTTCTCCCAATTTTGTGGTACTGGGGATCAAACCCAGGGGCTCAGCTCAGAGCAGCACTCTGCCAACTGAGATAAACCCCAGCCCCAATGATAGATTATAACTCCAAGATACATATCCCTTAGTCTATAGTAATAAATAATCAGAAGAGACAAAATGCCTACTAAGAGAAGATTTCCAAATAACAAGTGTAGAAGGAATGAGTAGTGCAGATAAATACATCACTGTTTGGTAGAGGAAAGATAAAATTAGTAGATGAAATTTGAAGGAGAAACTTCAAAGTCTGTTCCCCAAATATGTTCCAGTTCCTGCAGTGGTCTGAACACATGTCCACAGATTCATTGCTACTCTCCCACAGGAGGTAGAACTGGACTCCTCTTGCTTTGAATGTCAGCTGGACTTAGTGACTCGCTCCTAATGATTGGACTATAGAACAGGAAAAACAGTAGCTGAATTACTGTGGAAGAATGTGCATAACACCACCTTAACCGTGCGGATCAAGATCAGTATCACCAGTGATAAGCTGTGTTGATGTGATACAGTGAGGAAAGCACCCTACTTCAGTGGCATTCTTCCCCAAACCCATAACCCTGTTAGAATCCTGGGAAAACTAATGTTAGGTAAACCTCAATTGAGCAACACTGGCACCTAACCAGACTTCTTTAAAAGTATGTTGTTGTTATTAGCTCCTGTTGAGTAGAGTCCGACTCATAGCGACCCTATGTACAGCAGATAGAAACATTTCCCGATTCTGTGCCAGGCACAAGATCTTATTTATATTTTAGCCCATTGTTGCAGACACTGTGTCAGTCCATCTGGTGCAGGGTGTTCCTCTTTTGCGTTGACCTGCCGCTCTCCCGAGCATGATGTCTTCCTGTAGGGATTGACCTCTCCTGACTACATGTCCAAAATATGTAAGATGCAGTCTGGCCATTCTTGCTTCCAAGGAGAACTCTGGTTGCACTTCTTCTAGGACAGATCTGTTGGTTCTTTTGGCAGTCCGTGGCATATTCAGTAGATGTCTCCAGCACCACAATACAAAAGCATCAATTCTCTTGTCTCCCTAGTTCAATGTCCAGCTTTCACAACCATATGATGCGACTGAAAATACCATGGCATGAGTCAGACGCACCTTCATCTTCATTGTGACATCTTTGCTTTTCATACTCTAAAGAGATCTTTTGCCACAGCTTTTCCTAGAGCAGTGCCGTCTTTTGATTTCTTGACTGCTGCTTCCGCATTTGTTGATTATACAGCCAAGCAAAGCAAAATCTTAGACAACCTCAATCTTTTCTCTATTTATTCTGAAGTTGCATAGTGCCCCCGTCGTAAGGATTTATGTCTTGTTGATGTTTAGTCACAACCCATATTGAAGGCTATGATCTTTGATCTTCATCAGTAAATGTTTGAAATCCTCTTTACTTTCAGGGTGCAGAGGCTTTTGTGTTTCTACAAAGATCCTTGGAATATTTATTGAGATTGCCTTGGGTTCATAGATTACCCTGTGTAGTACTGACATCTTAACAATATTGTCTCCAAATCAATAAACATAGCACCTATTTCCGTTTACATCTTCTTTAATTTCTTTCAACAGTGATTTGTAGTTTTCATGATAGGACTTTCTCCTTTTTGAGTAATTTAATTCCTACATATTTCATTCTTCTAGATATTTTGGTGTTCTTATTTAACAATGATATTGAGGAATAATTGACAGATACATGTATTCATAGTGTGTGATATTTTGAAATACTTGTAAAATGATTGCCACAATGAAAGTAATTAGCGGGTCATTCACTTCAGAGTTACTTCATGTGTGTGCATCTGTGTGGTGAGAATACTTAAGATATACTCTTACCAAATTCCAAGCATACATTATTCGCAAGTAGAGCCTTGATGCTGGACATTAGGCATCTCGAGCTTATTCATCTTATAACTTAAGTTCAGATCCTTCAACCAACATTTCATATTTGTGCCTTTCCTCAACTGTGGTAACCACCTTCATACTCTGTTCTTCAGCTTGACTTTCTTATGTTCCATATATAATTGAAATCATATGATATTTATTTTTCTGTCTCTGGCTTATTTCATGTAGGATGTCCTCCAGGGTTCATCCATATTGTCACAAACTGCAGGACTTCCTTTTTTGATTGAGTTGTATTTCATTATTGATTCATGTACATTTTATCCAGTTGTCCATCCATTGATGAGATTCTGATTCTTTCAATATCTTGGTTCTTGTGGGTAATGCTGCAGGAGAACGCAGTATTTATAAACATCAGAATGCAGATATTTCTTAAAGACAATAATTGCATTTTAGTCATATGTTTTTTCCACACTGACATTTGCTGGGCCAGTTGTATGTTCAATTTTAACTTTTAAAGGAACCTCCATGTTGTTGTTGTTGGTAGGTGCCATCGAGTGGAGTCCGACTCACAGCAACCCTGTGTACAGCAGATCAAAACACTTCTTAATTCTGTGCCAGGCACAAGATCTTATTTATATTTAAGCCCATAGTTGCCGACACTGTGTCAGTCCATCTGGTGGAGGGTTTTCCTTTTTTTTTTTTTTCGTTGACCTGCCACTCTCCCAAACATGATGTCTTTCTCCAGGGATTGATCTCTCCAGACTATATGTTGGAAATGTGTACGACGCAGACTGGTCATTCTTGCTTCCAAGGAGCACTCTGGTTGCACTTCTTCTAGGACAGATGTGTTGGTTCTTTTGCCAGTCCATGGTAGATTCAATAGATGTGTCCAGCACCTTGATTCAAAAGCATCAGTTCTTTTCCTGTCTCCCTTGTTCAATGTCCAGCTTTCACAATTGTATGATGGGACTGAAACTACCATGGCGTGAGTCAAACACACCTTTGTCATCAATGTGACATCTTTACTTGTCAATACCCTAAAGAGATCTTTTGCCGCAGCCTTTCCTAGAGCAATGCGTCTTTTGATTTCTTGATTGCTACTGCCACAGGTGGTGATTATAGAGCCAAGCAAAGCAAAGTCATGGACAGCCTCAATCTTTTCTCCATTTATTGCGAAGTTGCATAGTGACCCCGTCGTAAGGATTTTTGTCTTGTTGATGTTTAGTCACAACTCATATTGAAGGCTATGATCTTTGATCTTCACCAGTAAATGTTTTAAATCCTCTTCACTTTCAGCAAGCAGAGTTGTGTCATCCACATAACACAGATTGTTAATGAGTCTTCCTCCAATCCTGATGCTGCATTCATCCTCATAAAGTCCAGCTTCTCAGATTATTTGCTCAGCGTATAAATTGAGGAGATAGGCTGAAAGTATACAGCCCTAATGCACACCTTTCTCAACTTTAAGCTAGTCAGTGTTTCCTTATTCTATTCGAACAACTGCCTCCTGGTTTACGTACAGATTCCTTATGAGTACAGTTAGGTGCTCTGGTATTCCCATTTTCTGAAGTGTTATCCATAACTTATTATGATCCACACAGTCAAATGCCTTTGCATAGTCAAGAAAACACATATAGACATCTTTCTGATATTCTCTACTTTCAGCTAATATCCACCTGACATCAGCAATGATGTCCCTGGTTCCCTGCCGTCTTCTGAGTCATGCTTGATTTTCCGGTAATTTCCTGTCTATATACTGCTGCAGTTGCTTTTGAATGATCTTTAGTAAAATTTTGCTTGTGTGCGAAATTAATGATATTGTACGATAGTTTGCACATTCAGTTGGATCCCCTTTTTTGGGAATTGGCACAAATATGAATCTTTTCCAGTCAGTTGGCCAAGTAGCTGTTTTCCAAATCTGTTGACATAAACATGTCAATACCTCCAGTGCTAAATCTCTCTATTGGTATCCTATCAATTCCTGGAGCTTTGTGTTTCGCCAGTTCTTTCAAGGCAGCTTCCACTTCGTCCTTCAACACCATTGGTTCCTCTTCATATGCAACCTCTTGGAATGGTTGGTCATCTACCAATTCTTTCTTGTATAATGACTCTGTGTATTCCTTCCATCTTCTTTTGATGTTTCCTGCATCATTTAATATTTTCCCTGTAGAATCTTTCACCACTGCCACTCAACGCTTGAATTTTTTCTTCACTTCCTTAAGCTTGAGAAACACAGAGCGTGTTCTTCCCTTTTGGTTTTCTGCCTCCAGCTCTTTACATATGTCATTATAGTATTTGTTTTTGTCTTCTTGAGCTGCCTTCTGAAATCTTCTGTTTAGTTCCTTAACTTCATCATGTCTTCCTTTTACTTCTGCTGCTCAACGTTCAAGGGCAAGTTTTAGCATCTCTTTTAACATGTAATTTGGTCTTTTCTTTTTTTCTGGTCATTATTTTTAATAACTTTTTGCTTCCTTCTTGAATGATATCTTTTATGTCATGCCACAACTCCTCTGGTCTCCTATCATTTGTGTCTAATGAATTAAACCTATTCTTGAGGAGGTCTCTGAACTCAGGTGGGATATACAAGGTCATACCGTGGCTCTTGTATAATTGTTCTAATTTTCTTCAGCTTCAGTTTGAACTTGCATATGAGAAGTTAATGATCTGATCCACAGTCAGCACCTGGTCTTGTTTTGACATTTTGTATAGAGTTTTTCCATCGTCTCTTTCCACATGTGTAGTTAATTTGATTCCTGAATGTTCCATCTGGTGAAGTCCATGTGTATAGTCTCCGTTTATGATGTTGAAAAAATGTATTTGCAATGAAAAGGTCATTGGTCCGACAAAATTCTATCATGCGATCTCCAGCTTCATTTCTGTCACCAAGACCATATTTTCCAACAACTGGGCCTTCTTCTTTGTTTCCCACCTTTGCATTCCAGTCACCAGTGATTATCAGTATGTCTTGATTGCATGTTTGATCTATTTCAGATTGCAGAAGCTGATAGAAGTCTTCCCTTTCTTCATTTGTGGCCTTGGTGGTGGGTGCATAAATTTGAATAATAGTCATATTAACTGGCCTTCCTTGTAGGCGTGTTGATTATTCTATCACTGACAACATTGTATTTCATGACAGATCTTGAAATGTCTTTTTTGATGATGAATGCAACCCCATTTTTCTTTAGTTTATCATTCCCAGCATAGTAGACCATATGATTGTCTGACTCAAAATGGCCTATGCCGGTCCCTTTTAGCTCACTGATGCCTAGAATGTCAATGTTTATGCGCCCCATTTCTCTTTTAACGATTTCTAATTTTCCTAGATTCATACTATGTATGTTCCACATTCCAGTTCTTAGTGGATGCTTACAGTTGTTTCTCCTCATTTTGAGTTGTGCCACATCAGCAAATGGAGGTCCCTGGGGCTTTACTCCATTTCCGTCATCATGGTAGACTCTACTTTGCGGAGGCAACTCTTTCCCAGTAGTCTTTTGAGTGCCTTCCAACCTGGGAGGCTCATTTTCCAGCACTATATCTGACAGTGTTTCTTTGATATTCATAGGGTTTTCAATATGTAGTTGTTTCAGGAGTGGTTCGCCGGTGTCTCCTCCCTAGTCTGTCTGAGTCTGGAAGCTCAGCTGAAACCTGTCCACCATGGGTAGCCCTGCTGGTATCTGAGATACCAGGAACATAGCTTTCAGCCTCATTGCAACACACAAGCCCCCACAGTGCGGCAAACTGACAGATGTGTGGGGGTTAAACGTTATGTGGTTGTTGTTGTTGTTAGGTGCTGTTGAGTTGTGTCCGACTCATAGTGACCCTTGTGGGGTTTTCAATGGCTGATTGTTTCGGGATTGCCTCACGAGTGGGTTACCATGTCCTTCTCCCGTTTTTGTGGTGCTGGGAATTGAACTCGGGACCTCAGAGACTGCAGAGCGGCGCTGTATCAACTGAGCTAAATCCCAGCCTGGTTAAAAGTATGTTGTTGTTGTTAGGTGCTGTTGAGTCGGTATCCAACTCATAGCGATCCTCATAGGGTTTTCAGTGGCTGACTGTTTCGGGATTGCCTTGGGAGTGGATTGCCAGGCCCTTTTCCCATTTTTGCGGTGCTAGGCATTGAACTCAGGACCTCAGAGACTGCAGTGCAGCGCTCTACCAAGTGAGCTAAATCCCAGCCTCAGTTAAAAGTATAAAGGTCACAAAAAAATAATATGAAGAAGCTCATCGGAGAAGATTAAGGAGATCTGCTGAATAAATGGAATGATACGTCTTGGATTGGATGTTGGAGTAGAAAAAGGACCTTAGTACTTAAACTGGGGAAATAACTAAACTGTACTGCAATCACGTATCACATTCATTTCCTCCTTTTGTCAGTATACCACGGGTGTGTAACAAGGAAAGCTGGTGAAAAGCATGTGGTGACTACTGTTGTTGCCTCTCTTCTGTTAAAAAAATACGTAAATAAAAAGTGAAAGAATCCCCCCTTACACCACGGCACAAAGAATTCCAAGTATGTAAAGGTATATAACAACCACGGAGAGAAGTGTCAAATTTAAAGAGAAGCACTGAAGAAGACACAGAACTCTGCCTTCATTCCATGGACTTTTAAAAGGACTCCATCCTGACAAGAGTCTCCTGAAGTCTTCATCAAGCTCCCCAAATCTAAATAAAAATCCCAAGACTTGTGTGTGAGGACCTTGGCAAGCTGATCCCACATTTAATCGTCAAGAACTGGCAATATTCTTCAAGAGCAGGGTTGATAACATGTTTTACCGAATGCCAGTACTTGCTTCAAAGCAGAGTTCATCAAGCCATTGTGGCGCTGATGTTAGGAGAGACTAACAGGCCAGTGACAGGAAGGAATGGCATGAAACAGTCCCCGTGCACAGACATTTCTTGTGTACTGGCTGTGGCCTGCATGTCATGGGAAGAGGATGGACTTTGCAATAAAATGTTCAAGGGCAGCTGGATATGCACATAGAGCAAACACTAAACTAAACCCTTACTTTTCTCACACCATATGTCAAAAATTCATTCTTGGCATTCCCGGAGATTGAAGACCTAATTAGGAAAAGCAAAACTATAAAGTCTATATGACTCAATGTAGAAGAATATCTTCATGACCTCAGGGTTAGGAAGGATTTTTTTTTTTTAAGTTGAAGCAGTAATCATAAAGGAAAACACTACTTAACTTCACTGCATTACTGTTAAGACCTCAATATCAAAATGCATTTTAAAGAGTGAAAAGACAACCACAAAAAATACCCACAAAATACAAAGAACTCCTGCAAATCAATAAGACAATTATAAATGACCTAATTAAAACATGAACAACAGACAAAACACATCACAAAAGAGGAATCCAAAGGGCTGATGAGCATATGGAAAGGTGTTGTGCCTGACAAGCAATCAGGAAAATGTAAATAAACTCAGGAGCTCATGGCCCATGGGGGCCAGTGGCAGACTTCCAGCAGGAAACTGCACAGACATTACTTAGTCATCATTAGAAGGGCTCAGCGTGAAGGGCTCTGTGCCCGTGACATCCTCTGAGAGACCAAGGGAGGACCGGGAAGCCTTGAGGAATTGTATGCACATCAGAGGCCTACAGGTCTGGGACCTGGTGGGAGCATGTTTCGCCCTCATTTCAGAGACTTGGAGCTGAGATTCAAGTACCCTGCGTTATATTATGCAGTCGTCAAGTGACAGAGCTAAAACTTCATCCAGGATTCAAATGTTCTTTTGGAAAAAGAAAAAGAAAAAGAACACAAATACATATTTCAGTGTCTGCATCACTTGTTTGCAGAAGGAAGAGTAGCAAATTGATGGCTGGGAGAGGGGGCTTCTCTCTACTCAGGATGACAAGTGCATCTCCAAGGCTGAGGGTCCAGGAGGAGCCCCCAGACCCCTGAAAAAGGCCAAGCCCTGGTATTTTAGGAAATTGAAATGTGCACATCAGTTGGCTGTCTGGAGCGGGTGGGGCCTGAACCTGCCAGAGAGGAATGTAGACTCTTTGCTTTCATCCTGGGAATGGCATATGGGGGCCCTCCAGAGAGGGTCATGGAGGGGATCCTCTGCACGGGGTTTTCCACATCAAATGGAAAGGCTGCTATCCGGCGTGTGTGGCCGAGACTGTGTATGTGCTACGGTCCTCCACAAGGAAGCACTGGCCTGGGCCTCCACCTCTTTCCTATTCTGACCTGTGGTCACAGCCAGATGACACATATAAAAGATCCTGGAGGGGAGTTGAGGGGCAGGGACTCAATTCTACCCCCCTCTACCACACTGGTGCTGCTCCTCTTAGATAAAGACTTGGGACAAGTGCTGCGCCCTAAGAAGTCCTGTTGGTCCCCCTGCTTCTGAGGAGCCCCAAATCGCTGTTTCACAAATATATAAAAAGCCCAGCCATGGTGAACACGAGAGGGCAGCTCATCTGGACACTAAGACTCCGTAGAGGGCACTAGAGCAATTGCCAGGTGCTCTCTGTTGAACCAGCCAGAGTGCCTGGCCCTGGGGGAAAAGCACTGCTTCCTGGTGACAACGAAGTCACACTTTTTACCCAAGACAGTTCCAGTTTTTGATGCTTTCATTCTTTGGCCGCCTTTGCCTTGTCAAGGCCAGAATCTAGGCCCAAGTTTGCAGGGCAGAACAAAACAATTTTGTTTTCTAGGAAAATGGGAGGTCTGGGATGGTGAATGCAGCCTCAGGCGTGGTGACTGCCCCAGCTGGGGCCACCAGCTGCCAAGTCTCACCCTCTCTCAAGAGGACCAGAACCAGACTCAGCACATCTTCCTTCCAGTGGGCCTGCTCAGGAGAGTGATTTGCATTTTATTCTTAAAATGAGCACCGAAAAAAGACTGGAAGGAAACAGATCAAAATGTTAACTGTGTTTATCTTTGGGTGAAGGGATTTTGGGTGATTTTTATGCCCTTCCTTATCATGCATATATTTTCTATTTTGAATTTTTTTTCACCAGTCAGGAAACAATTATTTGTGGAAGTCTTCTATATCTGTGGTTTGCTTCAATGCCCACGGTCCTGCTCATTCATCCTGGGGTCAACAGAATGTATCAGGGCGTTCTTCATCCCTACACCTGTCTATGAGCTGCCTAGGGGGTGTGGCTCACAGAAGTACCTCCTGCCACAAAGTTCTCCAAAGTCTTTGATTTGCAAGAGGATCTGGCCTCACTTCATCTGCATTGACCTCCCAGTGTTGCTATGCTAAGATCCACCTGTTGCTACAAAGTTCTCCAAGGTCTTCGACTTACAAGAGCATCTGGCCTCACGTCGTCTGCACCGAGCTCCCAGTGTTGCTATGCTAAGAGTAGGTCAGCATTTGAGCACCAAGTCCAACTCGATGTAAAGTCCTAGCCCAACCTTGCTGCCTGCGTCCTTCTCAGTAACTACCTGGCTACTCACCTGTCTCCCTCCTGCTTGATTCTAATCCTTCCTAATCTCCCAGGTATGACCCAAGCCTGCTTCTTCTACAAGCTTTCCAAAGCTCTGGAGATGACTGGGGAGCTTATGTGTGCCTGGCCCTTGGCATGGGAACCTTGCCTTTTGCCTCCTGCTCCAGTGCCTGGCACAGGCAAGTTCTCTGAGCCGGCTCATCCCAAAGGGATAAACAGAAGCTGCCTCTGTCCCCCACAAGGAGAGGCCCTTTCTCTGGCTCCCTCAAAAACTCCCCCTCTTGGTAGATGTGTCAAAGCCTTGTGGATCCTGCACTGAGAAGGAGGACTATACCCACCCTGTGCCTGGGGCATCCGGACAGCTGCAGCCAGGCCCTGCGTGACATTGCTGAGCCGCAGCCCCATAGCTTGTGCCAGCTGCCCATGCCCAACTCATAGACCCAGAGCCAGAGCAGCCCTGCCACCACCTGTGTCTCCACTCAGAGGCGAGAAGGGACATGGACAGAAAGTGTAACAGCCATTCCCACAACAGCTGCCAGGAACAAGGCGAGGAGTGGAGTGAAAATGTATATTCACAGCTGGCATCCAGTTCCGCTGAGGAAAATACCTTGCTTGAGCAGACACCTGTTGTTTTCGCATGTCCTGAAGCCAAGCCTGACTTCTGGAAACATCTCCCTCAATCTTCCTTAGGGGGTGCCTCCTTTGCTATTCCCAATGTGCAGGGTTCAGGTAACAGTGGGCTATGCCAGAGGGGGCATCATAGCCTGGGCCTTGGCCACCAGAGACGCAGTTGCACATCTGAGGATGAGAACCTGGCCCCGGCCTCTGGCAGGCATCATGGGAAAGAGAAGCCCTCTGTCTGTTGGATTTGCTGAGCTGGTGGATGTAAGCTCGTGGCCATCTTTCCCCCACTGGAAAGTGGCTGCCGCAGGATGGAGCTATGTCATGGGACCCATGGACAGAGCAGGGAGAAGGAACAAAAGAGGGAACAGGGTGGAAGGGGGAGGAGAGCAAAATCACCACAGCTCTGGGGTCCAGCTGTGTCTGGAACAGCTGGGTCCAGATGTGTGAGCCAAAAAATGTCCCTTTTGTCCTTAAGCTACTTTTAGTGAGGGTTCCATCAATTATTACCAAGAATCCTCAGGAGTATGTGTAACAAACTTGAGGGTGAGGTGTGAACCTAAAGAAATGAGTCTAGGGGGAATCTAGTTTACACAAGACCTCAGCTTGTCTGAGCAGCCCTTGGTAGGCTTTGCAGAGCAGAGGGCAAGGAGGAAGAAGGCTGATGAGAAAGAAGTTGGCCTGAGGCTCTAGCCCAACCCAGCAATGGCCAGGAAACTGGGTAAGGGGCTCCGTAAGGCTCGTTGAATTTCCAGTGCTGTAATGCAAAGTCACCGTCAGTGAGCCCTTCCCCACACATTTTGTAAGTGGTGTTTGGAGAAAATTATGGAATATGTTGCATCTCACATCCAGGCAAAGGTTTGCAGAGTAGATTTGACTAGAGGGTGACAGTGAAGTGACAGAGACAAAAATGACTGTGGATTCTGAGATATCCCAGGAAAGATTTTGGCCTTTGTACACCCCAGAGTTTAGGATACTTGGAATCCTCTGCTCCCAATTCCTCTCGTAACAGGGATGCAAGCCTCGGCACAGAAATCTCAGAGGGAACAGAAATGGTTCTGTGGGCCCAAGGGTGAGATCTGAATAGGACAAGCAATGATAGTGCCAAGACAGTGTCAGCCTTGAGGGGGCCCAGGAAACAGAGCCATGCAGCTGCCCACAGAACTAAACCACCCACCGGGGGCTCCATGTTGCAGGAAGTCACTGTCCAGGTCTCCCATGACACATTTGCAAGAGAAGGTTCCAGGCCGTGAGAGCAGCCCCAGGAAACTTTAATATACAATGGAATCTGGGTTAAGCACTATCTTCTCCAAGAGCTGAGCTCACAGGACATTCCCCAGAAACCTCTGGAGAGGTGGGGAGGAAAGTTTCTGGAGGTCTTTGGATGAAGAAAACAAAAAAGTGGCCTTGATTTTTCAAGGCAAAATTACACAGGAAGAAAAAAATGTTTTTAATCTAATTAAGAGCGATCTTTTCACCTTCATCACAACATTGCGGAAATGTGCCAGTTCTTAACTTCACACAATAATCAAAGCAATTAGTGAGGGAGAAGCCTTGGAAACCGGTGCAGATGTTCTCAGAATGTTTAATGGGGAAATGAGTTGCAGGCCTCGTTCTCAGCATCCGGCTCCAGGCCCTGGCTACCAAATCCAGACATCTGCTGGGGCCCCACCCCCGGGGCCCCGAGGGCTCGGGCTTGAGAAACACAGGTCCCTTCCCAGACTGCCTCTAGCCAGGCCAGATCTGGGGCCGTGAGGCTCCCCATGGCTTCTCAAGCCAGAGTCTGGACATAGTCAGAGCCACTCCAGAGCTGGGGGGAGGCTTAACATCAAAATTATGTTAACAACTGATGTCAAAAGTAATCAGTTCAGCCTGGTTCCCCCACCCTTGCTGGCTGCAGGAGGGCTGTGAGCAAGAGGAGGGCAGGGGGCCCTGGAAGGGCCTCTGCAGTATGATCCCCTCGGTATGAACACCTTTCCATGAAAAGGCATGGTAGCATATGTCTATTGTGGCCCTTTTGCCCTCATCCTTATACCATGGACTTATGGGGCCCGTAATCAAACTGGTCAACCTTTGAGGAATTCCCAAGAATCAGAAAACATGAAGAAATGAGGATGATCGTTACTTAGGAAATAGCCTGTTCAAAGGAGCAGAAGGGCACATAGCTAATGTTAAATGGCTGTGAGAGAGCAGACCCTGAATGAAGCAGGCAGCTTTGTAAACTTGGAGGCCCTGCTCTGTGGGATACACTAGGGACACAGGTAAAGAACACATCCCTGTTTTTCAAGGACACATAGGCAGCATGGGTTACCACCCATGTACTACCCTCAGCCCTCATGTTCTCTTCAAGGCTTCTTAACACTAACCTCTCAGATACTTTAGTGAGTACGACCTCTGGTCTTGTGGACCCATGTAGCTCCATACAGGATAGACCAAAAGGTGATTATTAGCCCAGCTTCTTCCATCACTGGTGGAGCTTTAAGTAATCCTCTATGCAGATTCTCAGCTGTTCATAGTGGAACTTTTTCTTAGCGATGAAGACAAATATTCCTGAACTATGCTCTGTCCACTGAATCTGATCAAGACAGTGTGACAGGAAAAGATAGAAACATTTGAGGGAAGCGGTAAGATGCACTTTATATTGAAAGAATCTCTAGGGTTGCTGTGTGAAGAGTGCTACAGAGGAAGGCCAAGGGGAAACTTGGAGGCCAGTGTGGAGTGGAGGACAACTGCCTAGAAAAGAAATGATGATGGTATTAGCAAGGGATGTAGCTGCAGAGGCCAGGAACAGGAAAATCCAGAGCTAACGAGATGTGCTGTGGGATTCAACAAGGACACAAAGAAAAAAGGCACAATTGGAAAAATCATATTTCCCCACTTAACCCTCCAAAGCAAACAAAACAGAAAACCCCAAATTGCATATAAAACCATACATGACCCATCCCTTCAGTAGGAGACAGCTGCAAATTACCTGCGAGAAAAGAAATCAAATAAATTTTAATAGCATTCTACCCCCTGCCCAGCATTGTAAGCCTGTGAGTGCAAAATATCAGAGGAAACTTCAGATGATCTGTCAAAAATATTTGAGGACAGCAAAACTACAGTATCCTATCCTCCACAGAAACATTAAAAGGAGGGGGTGGGGAAAGGCACAAGCTATCAGAATCAATGTTGTTAGAACTGTGCAAAGCAGTCAGTGGTTTACAGAATCCAAGTGAACATCATATCAAGAAACAGGAAATTTTAAAATGGTAGAAAGTGTGTCATTTTAACTTGCCCTAGCAACCCTCCCTAGCTCCCCCATCTCAGTGGCAGTCTTGAAGATAGCTTGTGTTCCAAGAATGTTTCCCTGGTTCTAGAGGGATCCTTATTTTATAGAATTGTTTTTTTCTTCTGTATTGTTTGGATGCTACCTGAAGGACTTGTATAAAGTGATTGCCTTTGTTTCACCTAACTTGGAATTTACTTGGTGCAAAATGGTGGACAGTCTTGGAAACATCGGAGGTAAGTCAAACAAATCACAGTGACCTGGAGAAAAGATAAGTGGTTGAGACATACAATAGACCACTGAAAATCTCAGGAGACCATAGAGTTTCTCTGGAAAAATTAAGGCACTGAAAGTGATTATACATACTGGGGAGCTTATGAAGATGTGCTTGCCAAGGGCTAGATGCATGCTAAGAAAAGTCCTGAGAACACCATAAACTTTTACCTCTGGCTGATTTCTATGCTCACATCAAGCCTGAAGCAAAGGCTAAGGCAGGGCTGTACATTGTTGTTGTTAGGTATCTGACTCATAGCGACCCTTATAGGGTTTTCAATGGCTGACTGTTTCGGGATTTCCTTGGGAATGGATTGCCAGGTCCTTCTCCCATTTTTGGGGTGCTGGGAATCGAACTTGGGACCTCAGAGACTGCAGCACAGCGCTCTACCAACTGAGCTAAATCCCAGCCCAGGGCTGTACATAGCCTGCCTAAATGTTGAAGGAATATTTGCAAAAGCTGGGGAACTTGTTGTTTTTTTTCTCTCCTATCTCTCTTTCCCTGATTCCTGGCACTCAACAAATTCTCTTTCATAATGATTTGAATATAAAGGAACAGGGACTTCAAAGACTACATATGACAAGAATGTAGACTTTGAAAAAAATACCCTGGAAGTCACTGAATAACTGTAGTCCCTGGCATTGATAAAAATATTGGGCAGGAAAGAATCTGATGTCCAGAGTTATCACATATGATATCTAAAATGTCTAGTTTTAAACAAAATGCTTTGAAGTATGCAGAGAAACAAAAAAATACACAGCTTTCTTGCAGAAGAAACTGTCCCAGAGGAAACACAAACATTGAACATAATAGACAAAGACTCTAAATAGCCTAAAATATGCTCAAAGACCTAAAAGGAACCATGAATAAAGAACTAAAGGAAACCAGGAGAACAGAAAATATCAACAAGGAGATGTAAATTAGAGAAAGGAATTAAGCAGAAATTCTGGAACTAAAAGTGCGACTGAAATGAAACTCAGTGGGTTTTTTCAGCAGATCTCAGCAAGTAGAACAAAGAGTCAAATGAAATTTTCAAATCTGAGGATCAGAAAGAAAACAATAAAAATGAGCAGAGTCATATTGTACACCATCAAGCTTACCAATATCTATGATGGAAATCCCAGAAGGAGAAGGGATGAAGACAAGGGGGTAGGAAGAATACTTGAAGAAATAATGGCTACCAGTTTCCCAAATTTGATGAAAGACACGAATCTCTATGTCCAAGAACCCAAACAAACTCCACAAAGATAAACAAGAGATTCACAGAAAAATACAACATAATCAGATTGTTGAAAGACAAACAGAATTATAAAAGGAGCAAAAGCCATGACTCACCATTTAGAGTGATGCTCAATATGGGTAACCACATATTTCTCATCAGCAATTATAGAGGCCCGAAAGGGATGGGGTGACATTTTATTAAGTGCAGAGAGGAAGAGAAAAAAAAAACTGTCAATAATTCTTATGTAGAAAAATTATTCAGAAATGAAGGAGAAATTAAATCTTTCCCACATAAAAGCTAAAGGAGCTCATCACTGATAGATTCACTCTACAAAAAGCACTGGAGGGAGTCCTTCAGGTTTAAATGAAAGGACAGTAGAAATAACTGGAAACCATACAAAGAAATAAAAAACTCCAGAATAGTAGCTACACAGGTAGACATAGAAGCCAGTGTTGTTGTATGTTTAGCTTGTAACTCTATTTCCTACGTGGTTTTAAAAGACAAGTGAATAAAAGAGTAGTTACACGTTTATTATTGGACATTCATTGCATGAAGATGCCATTTGAGACTATAAGAACATATAAAAGGATAGAGCTATACAAGATCTTAATTTTTCTGTTATATTGAAACTATGTTGGTATAAATTCAAATTAGATTGTTGTAAGTTTTGGATATTACATGTAATTCTCATCAAACTATTCAAAAACATACCTTAAAAATATACACACAGTTCCATGTGTAAGGAACTTGGAATTCACAACTGTCTTAGCAATTAAGAAAGCTGAACAAAGGGAAAAGTCAACTCTAGATATAATGTGACAGAAGTGAGGTCAGAGGGCACACCACTGCCTCCAAAATGAGAGAGGGGTGGGAAAGACAGAGACAAGTGGATGTAGAGAATTGTAACACCCTAGAGCAGAAACCTGCTGGGACTAGTTGAGGAAGGAAAACTTGATTTGCAGCTCAATTGATGGAGGCTAGATATGGACAAATCAGAGTTAACAATTCCAGGGGGAGCAAAAGCCTCCAAGCTTTCACAAGTTCTGACCCCCGGAAGTTTGACCGGGTTCTCACAATAATGGAGAAAAACTCTCTTGCAACTTCCAGCATGGGGAGGAGGAAAAGAACCATTTGAAAACACACAAGAGTACTCTTAAAAAGGCTTACCTTCAGAGGAAGAGTAGATAACATAAGCTTAATCTGCCAGAATTTCAGCAAAGCCTAACTGATGTGGAGCAAGGTAAGTATTCAAGTCCAGCCTGTTCTATCCTTCCTTGTGGAAAGGAAATACCCAACTCCAGCTCACTCTAGCCACCCTGTGCCATACAATAGGAAAAAGAACACAGGAGCACTTGTGACCTTCCATCAAGAGACCTAGGCTCAGTAGGAGTGAGATCTAAACATAGCACCATAGATGACTTATTCTACCCCATGCCTTACCATTATATTACTAAAAATTATTTAATAATAATTGATTTTACCCAGTACATCATGTTTAGCTATGGAGAAAACTCAGATGACATAACTAAAAGACAAAACAACAACAACAACAAACAAAGTTTGAAAAGACACCAAGCACCAGAACCAGACATTCCAGAAAGAGATGTTTGACTATTCAGGTTGGGAATTTAAAACAACTATGATATCTGTGCTCAGTGCTCACATGCATAGAACAAAGCCGTCAAGAACACCTAAGAAAGGTAGACTGAGGGATGGAAACCATGAGATAAAACAAAAATGCTAAAGATAAAAAATACCAACAGAAATGAAAAATGCTCTTGATGGGCTTATTAGTACACTGTACACAGGTGAGAAATTAATATCTGAATTTGTATATTTCAATACAAACATCCCAACTACAAAGCAAACTCAAAGAAACTAAAGATTTCAAATAGAAAAGAAGAAACAAACAATATCTAAGAACTGTGGAATAGCTACAAAAGGTGTAACACATGTGACAGGAATACTAGAAACAGAAGTAGAAAAACAACAGAGCAACATTTGAAACAATCAGGACTGAGAATTTCCTCTAAATTAATGTCACACACCAAATCACATGTCCAAGAAGTCTGGAGGCTAGTAAGCCGGATAAATGTCAAAACCTATACCTAGTCAAAGATAAAATCCTATAAGCAGGTAGAAAGAAATAACAACTGCCTATAAAGTAGCAAATGGGAGAAGGGTGTGGCAATCCACTCCTGCAGTAACCCTGAAAAACAATCAGCCATTGAAAATGTTCTGAGGGCTATGAATTGGATGTGACTCAATGACACCCAACAACAACAATATAAAGGAGTAAAGATAAGAATTTCAGAAACCATCTAAGCAAGAAAAGTGGAGTGAGTAAACAAATCTAGTGTTCTGTACCCTTTTGAAACTGTCTTTCAAATGTGAAGGAGAAACAATTTTTCAGACAAACAAGAATTGAGGAAATTTATTGGCAGTAGACCTCCCATGCAAGAAATGGTAAGTGCTTTTGATCCTTTTGCAGTTTTTTATTCTTTTGTCATCCTTTTATATTTCTAAATGAACTTCTTTTATTATTCTATCTTCTTTTTCACTCTTTAATGTGCTTAATCTAGATTTGTAGTATTCGTTTTCAACTAAGGTAAGATCATTTTCAAGTAACACTATAACAATTCATGTGTGGTGTAACTTCAAATAATCATGCTTCTTCCTTGTCCCTCTTATCATTGCTGCCATTCTTTTCACCTACACAAATATTCAGAAGCATCTATATACCCCCCACAATACATAAGCATCATTACCCAGAAAATATATTGTTTTGTGAAGAGTTCATGTACTAGGTTACTAGAATGAGACCTTTTGGTACAGGCCAAGGCTCAGGAATCTCCTGGTTTTGCATTACCAAAATCCCACCTACAATGCTGTGTCCCTGAGGCACATTTCAGAACTGGAAGTCTGTTTTCTGTATTCATTGACACTCAGTGGGTCTCCTCCTCCTCCTCCACCTTTTCCTTTTTTGGCAGTACTGGGACTGAACCTAGAGCATGAGCATGGTAAGCAGGTGTTTTACTGCTGATCTCTATTTCAATACCCTGCCTTTCTAATGTGACAAGCTGTAATGCCTACTGTACTTAACTGAAGGTCTGTACTCCCAATGTTTTATGTGGCATAGTTGTAGCATGTAAAACAACTACTACTAACAAGGCAACAGCTGTGACACAGGTAGTATAATGAATGTTCCTACTGCTGCCATTGATAGAAACTGAAAACATTTCTGGAAAAGAAAACAAAATAACAAAACAGAAATGAGACTTTTGTTTTTGGTTGCTTGGGAGAGGGGCTACATGATAAGAACCTTTCTAATAACACTTTATATACCTTTTAGATACTATGCCTCTGATAAAGAGAAGATGACAGCAGAAAGAAGCACTGGATTTCCTGAAGTACAGATCTATTAGACTTTTAAGGAAAACATCTGTTTGTATGACCTGGCTTATAGTAAAGGCATGACAGGGAACATGGCCCAGAAGAATATGGCTGCAGAGTTCCTGTGAAAGCATATGTGCCCTATAACCCTGTTGAAGGTAAAGACATTTCAAATAAAAGAGGAGAAGAGAGCTGCTGGGTTGTTAGATAAGTGTATTCAAGTTATATGATACAAAGAGATCTTGAAGTCTGGTACTGACATTGAGATGAACTTGCCTAAGGAAAATAATGGGGGCTGGGGATATATCTCAATGGTAAAGTGTTTGCCTAGCACAAGTGAGGCCCTAGGTTTGACTATCAGCAACACACACACATACACACACACACACACACACACACACACACACACACACACAAAATACAGTAAGACAAGAATGGATGTGGGGCTGTTCCCTAAATTCTGCTTCTCTTAATCTTAAAAAAAAAAAAAAAGCCAGAGATGATGTTCAGTTGGTTAAAAGCCAGAATAATCTGAGATTGAAAGTGTACAAGTCTACAGATGGTGGAACCAGCATGGAAACTAAGGACCTCACTGTGAAATCTAATTTGCAGAAGTACATTCGTGATCAGAAAAGAAAGCCAAGTTGGGTGCTGGGGTACATGCCTGTAATCACAGTGATTAAGGAAGCTAATAAAGGATGATCACAACTTCAAGGCCAGAGGTACCCTGTGCAACTTAGTAGGCTCTGTCTCAAAATATAGAAAGAAATGGGGTTGGCAATGCAGCTCATTGGTAGAGAACTTGCCTAGCATGTGTGAGGCCCTGGGTTTAACCCCAAGTACTGTAAATAAATAAATAGATGAAAGAAAGAATGAATGAATGATTCCAGTTTCCCAAAAGAATGCTTTCTCATGCCTAGCGGGCTAACATATGCCAATTAAGTCAGTTAAACCATTCAATGTGATATAAACTGGACATTGAACAAGGAAGACAGGAGGGATAGAATTGATACTTTTGAATTATGGTGTGGAGATGAATATTGAATATATCATGGACTGCTAAAAGAATCAACAGATCTGTCCTAGAAGAAGTGCAACCAGAATGCTCCTTGGAAGCAAGGATGGCTAGACTGCATCTTATGTATTTTGGGCATATGGTCAGGAGGGATCAATCCCTGGAGAAGGACATTATGTTTGGGAGAGTGGCAGGTCAACGAAGAAAAGGAAAACTCTCAACAGGATGGGTTGACACAGTATCTGCAACAATGGGCTTAAACATAAATAAGATCATGTGCCTGGCACAGAATTGAAGAGTGTTTCATTCTGTTGAACATAGGGTTGCTATGAGTCGGACTCAACTTGATGGCACCTAACAACAACAACAGCAACAATAAGGAACCTTTCATACCACTTTGGAGATTGCCAGTGGATGAGGAAGAAAAGAGACATTGCTAGACAGTCATGTAACTATCATCACAGAAAAGTAAAAAGGGCTTAGATAAAAAGGCAGTGAAGAGCAGGAAGCAACATCAACTGGGTCATGAGTAAAAAAATAATCATGAAAGATGAATGTGAGGAATCTAATAATAAAAACTTCAAAAAATATACGAAGGTTAAAAATGTGAATGCCAGGAAGTGGAATTGTCAGATTCCCAAGTCAAGGGGACTACTTGATAATGAAAAATTTTGGTTTGAATATCTTGTTTCGCAAAGATTTAGACAATAAGGTGGATAACTACACTGAAAATGATATGTATGAGATAGGATGCCTCTTGCAAGAACTTAGTGCACATGGCTGTCCAATTCATCACCATGGCAAGCTTTATGAAGACATGACAGGATGAGTCTCCTCATAGCTGTTTCCCACCCAGCCTCATTAGGCATGATGGAAGAGCAAGGTAAAGCGTGGTACATAGGAGAGCATCCCTATGGTATGTAATGTGAAGGCAAAGGAGAGCTGTGAAATGATTACTTCTGACAGGCTCCAGAAGAAACTTACCATGGCCAAGTAGGGTTTACAGGCCAAGGATGTCTCACTCAAATCACTGAAATTTAGCTATGTGTGATTGAATAACTACTTGCCTTGCAAGCTAACAAATAAGCAGACATTTGACTCCAGTGCTGAAGAAGGTTAAGAAATACACAGCAGATACAGAGGTTGAGTTCTACTTACATAGGAGAGTATGATTCATATGTTGGGAAAGAATATCTTCCTCCATTTGATCTACAAAACTCCTAGGTACCAACAAACAAGAAGATATGGCAGGTAAAATTTTTGAACCTGAAATTCTAAATTGCAAATAAATGGAATTGTATGTGAAACATTCAGAAGCCAGAAAGTGGAAGAGCAAAACAGGAACAAAAACAAGGACAACAAATAGCAAGCAGTAACAAATATGGTGAGTGGCATTCCAACAAGATCAATAATCACAATGAACTTTACTGATCTAAATACAGAAATTAAAAGCAGAGTGGATAAAAAAAACCCCTAACACCCAACTATATATTGTCTATAAGAAACCCACTTTTAAATATAAAGATATAAGGTAAACAAATGTAAAAAGATACACAGGTCTAACACTTACCAAAAGAAAAATGTGAGTACCTTTATTAATTATGGATGGAACAGACTTCAAGCTAGAAAAATGAAGGAGTCAGTTTTCCAAGAAGATATAAGAACCTCAGAGTATTTGCTTCCTATGACAGTGCATCTTGAAAATATTTGACACAAAATCTGATACAACTTCAAAGAAAAATATATTATTCCTGTTTTTGAGTTGGATACTTCAAAAAACCTATGCCGAAAATGAAGATTCAAGACAAACCTACCTCAGGTCAAGATTCAGGACATAACTGAAACCAATACAACTATTAATCAAGTGGATACAACTGATATCTATAGATCTCTTAAACAACAACAGAATATGCATTACTCTCAAACTCACATGGATCATTAACGAAGATAGGTCAGTTTTTGGGCGATGTAACACATCTCAACGAATTTAAAAGAACAGAAATCATGCAGTGATTAAATCATGCTTTCAGACTACAACTAATCTAGAAATTAATAACAAGAACATAATGGGGAAATCTCAAAATATATGGTTATTGTTAGGTGGCATAGTCCAACTCATAGCGACCCTATGTATAACACAACAAAACACTCCCTGACACTATGCCATGCCTTGTGCTACGTCAGTTCTGTTATTCATAGGCTTTGCAATGGCTGATTCTTTCAGGAATACTTTGGGAGTGGATTGCCACATCCTTCTCCCATTTTTACAGTGTTATGGCTCAAACCCAGGGCCTCAGAGAGCACAAAGCAGCACGCTACCAATTGAGCCAAACCTCAGCTCCTCAAAACATATGGAGATTAAAAACTTTTAGGTAACATGTGGGTTATAGAACAAATCTGAAAAGTTAAAACATAAGACATCATAGCATAAAATTTTTGATGCAGTGAAAACAGTGATTTGAGGCAACTTTATAGCATTTAATGCACATATAGGACAGAGGTGCCATTGAGTAGAGTCCGACTCATAACGATAGGGTTTTCAATGGCTGACTATTTCGGGATTGCCTTGGGAGTGGGTTGCCACATCCTTCTCCCATTTTGCAGTGCTGGGAATCGAACTCAGGACCTAAGAGACTGCAGAGCAGTGCTCTACCAACTGAGCTAAATCCCAGCCCCACATGTCTGTCAGTTTGCCACACTGTGGGGGCTTATGTGTTGTGATGAGGCTGAAAGCTATGCCACTGGTACCTCAGATATGAGCAAGGTTACCCATGGTGGACAAGTTTCAGCTGAGCTTCCAGACTTAGACAGACTAGGGAGGAGGCACGAGCGAGCCACTCCCGAAACAACTAGCCATTGAAAACCCTATGAATAGCAAAGAAACACTGTCGGATATAGTGCCGGAAAATGAGCCTCCCAGGTTGGAAGGCACTCAAAAGACTACTGGGGAAGAGTTGCCTCCTCAAAGTAGAGTCTACCATGATGACGGAAATGGAGTGAAGCCCCAGGGACCTCCATTTGCTGATGTGGCACGACTCAAAATGAGGAGAAACAACTGTAAACATCCATTAATAATTGGAACATGGAATGTATGTAGTATGAATCTAGGAAAATTAGGAATCATTAAAAGAGAAATGGAGCATGTGAACATTGACATTCTAGGCATCAGTGAGCTAAAGTGGACCGGCATAGGCCATTTTGAGTCAGATAATCATATGGTCTACTGTGCTAGGAATGATAATCTAAAGAATAATGGGGTTGCATTCATCATCAAAAAAAAAAAAAAAACCTTTCAAGATCTGTCATGAAATTCAATGTTGTCAGTGATAGGATAATATCCATACGCCTACAAGGAAAGCCAGTTAATATGATTATTATTCAAATTTATGCACCCACCACTAAGGTCACAAATGAAGAAAGGGAAGACTTCTACCAGCTTCTGCAATGTGAAATAGATCAAACATGCAATCAAGACATACTGATAATCACTGGTGACTGGAATGCAAAGGTTGGAAACAAAGTCTCAGTAGTTGGAAAATATGGTCTTGGTGACAGAAACGAAGCGGAAGATCCCATGATAGAACTTTGTCAGACCAATGACCTTTTCATTACAAATACATTTTTCAACAACATAAATGGAGACTATACACATGGACTTCACCAGATGGAACATTCAGGAATCAAATTAACTATACATGTGGAAAGAGACGATGGAAAAGCCCTATACAAAATGTCAAGACAAGACCAGGTGCTGACTGTGGATCAGATCATCAACTTCTCATATGCAAGTTCAAACTGAAGCTGAAGAAAATTAGAACAAGTATACGAGAGCCACGGTATGACCATGAGTATATCCCACCTGAGTTCAGAGACCTCCTCAAGAATAGGTTTAATTCATTAGACACAAATGATAGGAGACCAGAGGAGTTGTGGCATGACATAAAAGATATCATTCAAGAAGGAAGCAAAAAGTTATTAAAAAGACCAGAAAAAAAGAAAAGACCAAATTACATGTCAAAAGAGACGCTAGAAGTTGCCCTTGAACGTTGAGCAGCTAAAGTAAAAGGAAGACATGATGAAGCTAAGGAACTAAACAGAAGATTTCAGAAGGCAGCTCAAGAAGACAAAAACAAATATTATCATGACATGTGCAAAGAGCTGGAGGCAGAAAACCAAAAGGGAAGAACATGCTCTGTGTTTCTCAAGCTTAAGGAAGTAAAGAAAAAATTCAAGCCTCGAGTGGCAGTAGTGAAAGATTCCACAGGGAAAACATTAAATGATGCAAGAAACGTCAAAAGAAGGTGGGAAGAACACACAGAGTCATTATATAAGAAAGAATTGGTAGATGACCAACCATTCCAAGAGGTTGCATATGAAGAGGAACCAATGGTGTTGAAGGACAAAGTGGAAGCTGCCTTGAAAGAACCGGCGAGACACAAGGCTCCAGGAATTGATGGGATGCCAATAGAGATGTTTCAGCAAACAGATGCAGCACTGGAGGTGTTAACATGTTTCTGCCAACAGATTTGGAAAACAGCTACTTGGCCAACTGAATGGAAGAGATCCATATTTGTGCCTATTCCCAAAAAAGGGGATCCAACTGAATGTGCTAACTATCGGACAACATCATTAATATCATACACCAGCAAAATTCTACTAAAGATCATTCAGAAGCGACTGCAGCAGTATATAGACAGGGAATTACTGGAAAATCAAGCGGGATTCAGAAGAGGGCGGGGAACCAGGGACGTCATTGCTGATGTCAGGTGGATATTCACTGAAAGCAGAGAATATCAGAAAGATGTCTATCGATGTTTTATTGACTATGCAAAAGCATTTGATTGTGTGGATCATAACAAATTATGGATAACACTTAGGAAAATCGGAATACCAGAACACCTAATTGTGCTCATGAGAAATCTGTACATGAACCAGGAGGCAGTTGTTCCAATAGAACAAGGAAACACTGAGTGCTTTAAAGTTGAGAAAGGTGTGCGTCAGGGCTGTATATTTTCACCCTATCTTTTCAATTTATACGCTGAGCAAATAATCTGAGAAGCTGGACTTTATGAGGAAGAATGCGGCATCAGGATTGGAGGAAGACTCATTAACAACATGCGTTATGCAGATGACACAACTCTGCTTGCTGAAAGTGAGGAGGATTTAAAACATTTACTGATGAAGATCAAAGATCATAGCCTTCAATATGGGTTGCAACTAAACATCAACAAAACAAAAATCCTTATGACTGGGTCAGCACACAACTTCACAATCAATGGAGAAAAGATTGAGGTTGTTCAAGATTTTGCTTTGCTTGGCTTTATAATCAATACCCGTGGAAGCAGCAGTCAAGAAATCAAAAGATGCATTGCTCTAGGAAAAGCTGTAGCAAAAGATCTCTTTAAAGTATTGAAAAGCAAAGATGTCACATTGAAGACGAAGGTGCGTCTGACTCATGCCATGTTATTTCAGTGGCATCATATGGTTGTGAAAGCTGGACATTGAACAAGAGAGACAGAAAAAGAATTGATGCTTTTGAATTATGGTGCTGGAGACGTCTATTGAATATACCATGGACTGCCAAAAGAACCAACAAATCTGTCCTAGAAGAAGTGCAACCAGAGTGCTCCTTGGCAGCAAGAATGGCCAGCCTGCGTCTTACATATTTCAGACATGTAGTCAGGAGAGATCAATCCCTGGAGAAGGACATCATGTTTAGGAGAGTGGCAGGTCAACACAAAAGAGGAAAACCCTCCACCGGATGGATTGACACAGTGTCTGCAACAATGGGCTTAAACATAAATAAGATCATTCGCCTGGCAGAGAATCGGCAAGCATTTGGATCTGCTGTACATAGGGTCGCTATGAGTTGGACTCGACTCGACGGCACCTAAGAACAACAGTAACAACAATGAAGAACTCAACTCCCAACCTTGATAACCTAGATGACATGGACCAATTCATTGAACAATACAGTCTGCTAAAGTCTCACGAGAAGAAAGAGGTAGCCTGAATGGGCCTATAGGCCTATACCTATTAAAGAAGTCAAATCAGTTCATAAGCATCTCAAACAGAAAGCGTCATTCTCAGATGGGTTCACCAGTGAATTGTGATAAACATTTAAGGAAGAAATTGTTACCAATTCTCTACAGTGTGTTTCAGAATGTAAGAGTCGAAGCACTACTTGTAACTCTTCTGTTGAGGCCACCATCAACCTAACTCCCAAACCAGGCAAATATATTAGAAGAAAACTAAAGATCACTAATTCTCATGGACGTAGATGGAAGAAGAAAAACCAAAATATTATCAAATTATACCCAACAACATACAAAAAGAATTATGTACCATGTCAAAGTTGAATTTATGCAAAATTATACCAAAAAGAATTGGTAGATGACCAACCATTTCAAGAGGTTGCCTATGATCAGGAAACAATGGTACTAAAGGATGAAGTAGAAGCTGCCTTGAAGGAATTGGCAAAGCAAGGCTCCAGGAATTGATGGAATATGAATGGAGACGTTTCTACAAACATGCAGCGCTGGAGGTACTCATTTATTTATGCCAAGAGATTTGGAAAATAGCTACCTGGCCAACTGATCGGAAGAGATCCATACTTGGGTCTATTCCCAAGAAGGGACCCAATTGAATGTGGAAATTATCAAATCATTAATATCACACGGAAGCAAAATTTTGCTAAAGGTCATTCAAAAGCAAGTGCAGCAGTATATTGACAGCGAATTACTGGATAATCAAGCCAGATTCAGAAGAAGGTGTGGAACCAGGGACACATTACTGATGTCAGATGGATATTAGAAAAAAGCAGAGAATACCAGAAAGATGTCTAACTACATTTTATTGACTATGTAAAAGCAGCTGATTGTGTGGATCCTAAGAAATTATAGATATTGCGAATGGGAATACCACAGCACTTAGTTGTTATGAGGAATCTGTACATGACCAGAAGGCGAGAAATCTGTACATGACCAGGACGCAGTTTGAACAGAACAAGGAATCACTGCCTGGCTTAAAGTCAAGAAAGGTGTGCATCGTGGTTGTATCCTTCCACTGTATCTATTCAATCTCTATGCTGATTCATTAACAACCTACATTATGCAGACAACACAGCTCTGCTTGCTGAAAGTGAAAAGGATTTGAAACATTTACTGATGAAGATGAAAAAACAGCCTTCAGTATGGATTGTGCCTCAACATCAACAAAACAAAAATCCTCATGCCTGGGTCAGTGTACAACTTCACAGTAAGTGGAGAAAAGACTGAGCTTGTCTAATATTTTGCTTTACTTAGGTTTATAATCAGTACTCATGGAAGGAGCAGTCAAGAAATCAAAACATGCATTGCATTGGGAAAAGCTGTTACAAAAGATCTCTTTAAAGTGCTGAAAAGTAAAGAAGTCACACTGAAGACAAAGGTGTGCCTGAGTCATGCCATGGTATTTACAGTTGCATCATGTGGTTGTGAAAGCTGGACACTGAATAAGGGAGACAGGAAAAGAATTGATTTTTTTTTTTAATTATGGTGCTGGAGATGGATATTGAATATAACTGTGAAAACAACCAAAAGATGTGTCCTAGAAGAAGAGCAACCAGAGTGCTCCTTGGAAGCAAGGAAGCTAGACTGTGTCTGATGTATTTTGGACATTTTGTCAGAATGGACCAATCCCTGCAAATGGACATCGTGTTTGGGAGGATGGGAGGTCAAAAGAATTGACAGTGTGTTAAACATAAGAAAGATCATGTACCCAGCAATGTCTCGAGTGTTTCATTCTGTTGTACATAGGTTTACTATGAGTTGGACCTAAGTTGATGGCACCCGACAACAACAACAACATGCAGGACTGGTGAAATATTAAGAACTCAGGTAATAATGCAATCTGTCACATCAACAAGACAAAAATGAAATATTACATGATGTCACTAGATACAAAAAGATCATTTGACAAAATCTAGCATGTACTTATTAAAAACTCAGTAAACTAGGAATAGAGGGAAACTTTATCAACATGATAATATCTACAAAAATTTACAGCTAACAATAATTAATTGTGAGAACCTAGAAACTCCCACCTAAGATCAGGAAAAAGGCAAGGATGGTTCACCACTTATAACTCTTTCACCATTTTACTGAAAGCCTTAAAAAAGGACGGATGGGTGGAGGGGTCGGGAGGAACTCGGGGGGCGGGAAATATCCGCGGAGAAACTGCCAGCAAGGCCTGACGCGCCGCTGGGTTGAATCCTCCCGGCGGACTCTACGGACCCCACCCATTTACCTCTTAACGGTTTCACGCCCTCTTGACCTCTCTCTTCAAAGTTCTTTTCAGCTTTCCCTTAGGGTACTTGTTGACTATCGGTCTCGTGCTCCAAAAGATGAAAAAATGTATACAGTTGGGGATGAAGAAAATAAGTTTTTGGTTTTAAGTAGAAAACACAAGAATATACACACACCCATACAATTCTGGAACTACTAAACAAACATAGCAATATTGTAGGATACAAAGTTAATATACAAAAGTCAATCACTTTATACCACAAAGCAAGGGGCATTTGAGATTTAAAAACCAAGCTATTTACATTAGCACTCCAATGAAACAGTGATAAAATTGTAAAATATGTACAAGGTATTTTTCAGCAAAACTATGAAACTGATTATATCAATGACCTTATTCCTTGTTGATAGGTAGGAATACTCAATACTGTTAAGATATCCATTATCCCAACTTGATTTATACATTCAATGTAATCCTAAGCAAAATTTCAGGTTTTTAAAAAAAAATTTATTTTTTAAGTGTTGATAAACTGATTCTAAAGTTTCAGTAGAGGCAAGAGACTCAGATAGGTGACACAGTGTTGAAAGAGGAAAAAAGGACTTGTACTACCTGTTTTCAGGAGATACTATAGTTGGGCATAGTGCCACATGATTGTAATCCCAGTGATTCACAAGGCAGACACAGAAGGATCACAAATGCAGATTCAACCTGCACAACTTGGCAAGTCCTTATCTCAAAAACAAATAATGATAACAATAGAGGGGCTAGCAGTGCAGCTCAGGTTGGAGTGTATCTAGCATGAGTCCCTGGGTTCAAACCACAGCACTGGAAAGAAAAGTTATTGTAAACTTCAGTAATCCAGAAAGTGTTATTGATAGGAGAATAGACAAATGTATCCAAGGAATAGGATACAGTGTTTCAAAACAGAACCAGGTAAGTCTACTCACTTGATCTGTAACAAGAACAAAAGCAAAACTATGCAGAAAATACGAAGTTTTCAACAAATGGTGGTAAAATAACGATGCAAAAAGTGTGAATCAATATACATATCTTACAGCCTACACTAAAATGCAAAATGGGTCACAGAACTAAATGAAAAACAAAATTATGAAAGTCTTAAAAGAGAGAAATACAGTCAATGTCATTCTCAATGGCAAGACACTTAAAGCTTTTCCTCTAAGATCATGAAGAAAGGAAGATGCCTGCCTTAGGTACTTTTGTTGAACACACATTACTGGATGTTCTAGCCAAATCAATATGTAAACTGGAAAGGAAATGATGAAATTGTAACTGTTCATTGGTATAATCATGTATGTAGAAAAACCTTAGATTCACCATAAATTCTGTTAGAGTAAATGAATTCAGCAAAATAGAATAGAAAGTCAGCATGCAAAAAACACTCCCAATTATGTACATTAACAATGTGAAAAAATTAATATGGTAAAAATAGTTTCATTTACAATAGCACCAGAACACCCACTGCCTTGGCTGTTTGGCACTGTAATCTTTGTTGATGCTTATCTTGGTTAATGGAACTCAAAAGAGGCTACATCATTGGTCCCAAGAGCAGGAAACACTGCACCCCACCTAGACTGTGTACTTGTATGCACCCATAGACAAAAATCTTTCCCCATTGAAACCAGGCTGTAGCTTCTGGGATAGATGCCTGCTCCATCAGACAAAGCAAACTTTAATTCAGTATAAGAAAAATGAAAAAAAAAAAAGAAAAAAAAAAGATGGGGGGTGGGATATAACACCACCAAAGAAATACAATAAAATCCTAGTAACCAACTCCAAAAGGAATGGAGATATATGAATTGCCTGATAGGATTAAAATGATTGCTTTAATAAAGGTAAGTGAACTATAAGAGAACAAGGAGACAATAGAATCGTAAAATAATATGTAAACCAAAGAAGAGGTTCGATGAAGAGACAACAAAGCCAAACATATTTTTGAGTTGAAGAATACAGTGAAAGGAAAAGTACAGAACAAATCTTCAACAGTAGATTGTTCAAGTAGAAGAAGGAATCTCTGAACTCAGAAAGAGGTCATTTGAAGATAGCTACTCACTGGGGAAAAGAAGAACAAAAAAAAAAGTGAGAAAAGTTTATAGGATTTATGGGATACCGTAAAGACAGGTAACATGTCACACTATAGGAGTTATCGTAGAAGAATCTGAAAGCTTTTTTTTAAAGAAGTAATGACCAAAACTTTTCAAGTCTGGGAGCAGTAAGGACATTTAAGTACATGAAGGTGAAAGGTCTCTTAATGTGGTTCAGTTCAATGATTTAGACATCACACACTCAAAATTCAAAGATGAGACAATTTTGAAAGAGAAATTCCTCTCAAATAAGAGAAGCTTCAGAAGGCTATCAGCACATTTGTCAGCAGATACTTTGTAGGTCAGGAGAGAACATGAAAGCATGAAATTCACTAGTAAAGTAATCATAGTTGAGGATACACTAATACTTTAATAGTGCTATGTAAGTTCCTAATGTAGAGGTTAAAAAATAATAAAATTGCCAGAGCTTCAATCCCTACAAGATAGACAATATAAATGTATAAGTGGAGATACTAAAACAAAACACAAGGCAAGTAAAAGTGTGGTTTTTGTATGTCCTTGATGTTAAGTAGTTACCTTAGATAGAGTGTCAGGTATTTGCATAAGTCTCATAGTAACCACAAAGCAAAAACTTATAGTGGATACAAAAAATGATTATATCACAAAAGAAAGGAATAAAGGATCTGTACAGTCAGAAAATAATACCACCACCACCAACAACAAAATCCTTATAGTTGATAGGTGCCATTGAGTTGGGTCTGACTCATAATGACCTTATGTACAGCAGAATAAAACACTCCATGACAATGTGCCATGCCCAGCACTATGTAAGTACTTCTCTGGTAGGTACAAGGTTTTCAATGGCCGATTGTTTTAGGAGTGGCCTGCTAGGTCCTTCTCCCATTTTTGAGGTGCTGGGGATTGAACCCAGAGCCTCAGAGCACACAGCAAGAATTCTACCCACTGATCTAAGCCCCATCCCTAGAAAATCCTTACTTATCAAAATTGCTTAAAATATAAATGGATGAAATTATCCCATTAGAAGACAAAGATAGCTAGAACCACAATATCCAAGTATATGCTGGTTACGTGGGACTTACTTCAGCTTTAAGGACACACAGATTAAAAAGGAAAGGATGGAAATGGATATTTCTTGCAAACAGAAAGCTATTGACTGGCAAGAGCTATAATTATTTCAGACAAATGGACTTAATGCAAAAATTGTACAATGAAGGTCACCATATTATGACAAATAAGTCAGTTCACGAAGAGATTCAACATTTGTAAACACGTCTTACACTGGCATATGTAAATATATAAAGGAACTATTACAGATCTAAAGGGAGAAACAGAAGTACAATTATAGTAGGAAAGTTTAGTTTTTCACATTTAACAACAGATACATTATCTGGACAGAAAATCCATAGTGGACCATTGCAGTTAAACTGTACTTGGACCAAATCGTACAAACAGGTATACAGAAAGTTCCCTTACACAGCAGTAAACTACACTTAAAGTGCATATAGAGCCCTCTCCAGGATCGTATTTTAAGCCACAAAACAAGACTGAACAAATATAAAAAGATTAGAATGTCAAATATCCCTTCTAACCACAATTGTATGAAACCAGAAATAAATTATCAGAGGAAAACTGGAAAATTCACCAACATTCGTAAATAAATGGTAGATAAAAGAAGAAATCAAAAGGAATATCAATAAGTATCTTGACATAAAAGAAAATGGAAGCCACAGACTAAAATTAATATTCAGCAAAAGCAATTTTAAGAAGGAAATTCATAGTGATAGATGTCTACATGAAGAAAAGAGTAAGTTATTATATACTGTTTCACACTTCAGGTAACAAAAAAAAGTCTAGAGTTGGTAGAAGGTAGGAAATTAAATTGGCAGAAATAAATGAGAAGTTAGAAATACAAATAATACCTCTCCTCAGATTCCTCCAAAATATTAAAGAGATGGGAATGTTTCCAAATTCACTTTACACTACAAGAAAAGAATTATAGTCCAATATCATTAGTAAATACACATAGAAAAATCATCAAGAAAATTCTAGGAAACCAAGTTCAACATCACATTAAAAGGATCATATACTATCATCAAATGAGATTTACCTGTATTATGCAAGGATGGTTTAACATGCAATAAAAAATGAGATATACTCCATTAGCAATATGGAGGACAAAAGTCATGTGATTATCTTAATGTGTTAGGAAAGCAATTGAAAAAGTTAAACATTCTTTCACGATAAAAATTATCAATAAATTAGATATAGAAGGAATATATCTCAACACAATAAATGCAGTAGATGAGAATCTCACACCTGACATTGTAATGAATTCTAACAAGCTGATTGCTTTTCTGGAAGATCAGAAGGAAGAAAGGGATACCCATTCTGGCAACTTCCATTCAACCTAGACAAGAGTTATGCCAGACAAATAAGCTGTCCAGATTAGAGAAGAAGAAGCAAAATTATCTCTATTTGCCAAGGATATGACTTTAACAGAAAATGCTGTATTTTCTCCAAAAGATGTTAGAAATAACAAAGGAAATTACTGTGTACAAAATTAGCATGTAAAATCCATTTGCATTTATGTATTAAGAATGAAGTATCCAAAAATGAAAGAAAACAATTATACAGAAAATAGCATCAAAACAAACAAACAAAAAACAAAATAGAGTTCAGAAACAAAGCCTTGAATATAGCACCAAGTAATTCTGGACAAGGTAGGCAAGACTATTTAACAGGGAAAGGACCTTTTAAACAAATGGTTGTGAGAAAACTGAGTATCAAGAATCATAAGAACAAAGCTATGAATTGTATATATACAAAAGTTAACTCAAAATGAATGAAAGATCTAGATGTAAGATCTAAAACTTTACAACTCTTAGAAGAAAACATAGGGCAAAAGCTTTATAATCTTAGATTTGGCAATGTGTTCTTTGATATGACATCAAAGACATAGGACTTCATGAAATTTAGAAATAACTTTAACCAAGGAGGGAAAATATACACTAATACCTATAGAATATCCATATAAAAATTGAAGAAAGATATCCCTTGTTCATGGATTAAAAGAATCAGTATTGCCAAAATGTTCACACTATTACACGTAATATACTCAAAAACAATCCCCATCAGAATTCTAATTCAATTTTCAACAAACACAGGAAGTAGTTTAAAAAATTTGCATAGAATTATACAAGACCCCCAATAGATAAAGCATTCTTAAGAAAGAACAAAGTTACAGGCATAACACTTCCTGCTTAAAAATTATGTTCCAAAGCTACAGTAATCAAAATTGTATTGTATTGGTATCACTGCAGAGATATAGACCAATGAAAGAGAAAGCAAATGCCCCAATGTGATACATAGAGGGTCAACTAATCTGTGACAGAGTCACCAAGAATATGCAATGAGGAAAAGATATTCTCCAAAAGATGGTGTTGTGAAACCTGGATATGCATGTGTAACAAGGAATTAAAATTGGATCCTTAGATTGCCATGTAGAGAAAATTAACTCAAAATGGATTAAAGATTTAAGTATATGGTCCCAAACTGAAGCTCTTAGAAGAAAACAGGGAAATACCTCTTTGACATTGAACTTAGCAATTACTTTTTAGGCGCCTTAAAACCACAGGAAAAATGCAAAGATAAACAAGTGGTTCTATATCAAAAGGAATATTATTGTACAAATAAATGATCAACAACTAAAAAGGCAACCAGAATGATGGTAGAAAATATTTCTAAACAATATGTTTGATGAAATGTTAATATCCAAAATGTATACATAATATAACTTCATAGCAAATAATAACAACAAAACCCATCTGACTAAAAAGTAGACAAAGGACCCGAATGGACATTTTCTCAAAGCAGACATATAAATGGCCAACAGGTATATAAGAAGATGATCAACATCTCTAATTATCAGGGAAATACAAATCAAAACTAAAATGAGGTATCAACTCACATATGTTAGATTTGCTATTATCAAAACTCAAAGGATAACAAGTGTTGGTGAGGATATGGAGAAAAGAGAACACATACATTTTGGGGGGCAGATATAAACTGGTATAACTTGTTATAGGTGGCAGTACAAGATCAGGTGTGGACTGTGAATCAGTATACAAAAGCCAAGGGATGACACTGAGTATATTACACCTGAGCTCAGAGACCACCTAAAGAATAGGTTTAATGCCTTAGGCACAAACGATAGGAGACCAGACCAGTTGTGACATGACATAAAAGATATCATTCAAGAAGGAAGGAAAAAGTTATTTAAAACACAAGAAAAAAAGAAAAGACCAAATTGCATATCAAAAGAGATGCTCAAACTTGCCCTTGAACGTTGAGCAGCTAAAGTAAAAGGAAGACATGATGAAGCTAAGAATCTAAACAGAAGATTTCCAAAGTCAACTTGAGAAGACAAAAACAGATATTATGACATGTGCAAAGAGCTGGAGGCAGAAAACCAAAAGGGAAGAACACGCTCTGTGTTTCTCAAGCTTAAGGAAATGAAGAAAAAATTCAAGACTTGAGTGTCAATTGTGCAAGATTCTACAGGGAAAATATTAAATGATGCAGGAAACATCAAAAGAAAATGGAAGGAATACACGGAATCATTGTAAAAAGAGAACTGGTAGATGACCAACCATTTTAAGAGGTTGCACATGAAGAGGGACCAATGCTATCAAAGGACAAGTGGAAGCAGCCTTGACAGAACTGGTGAAACACAAGGCTCCAGGAATTAATGGGATACCAATAAAGATGTTTCAACAAACCTACAGCACGGGAGGTGTTAACATGTTTATACCAACAGATTTGGAAAACAACTACATGGCCAACTGACTGGAAGAGATCCATATTTATGCCTACTCCAAAAAACAGGAATCCAACTGAATATGGAAACAATCAGACAATATCAGTAATATCACACACAAGCAAAATTTTACTAAAGATCATTCAAATGTAACTGTAGCATTATGTAAACAGGGAATTACCGGAAAATCAAGCAGAATTTAGAAGAGGGACATCACTGCTGATGTCAGGTGGACATTAGCCAAAAGCAGGAAATATCAGAAAGATGTCTATGTTTAATTGACTACACAAAGGCATCTGACTATGTAGATCATAATAAATTGTGGATAACTCTTCGGAAAAGGGGACACCAGAGTGCTAATTGTACTAAGGACAAATCTGTATGTGAACCAGGAGACAGTTGTTCAAAGAAAAAGGAAACACTGGTGTAAAGTTGAGAAAGGTGTATGTCAGGGCTGTATATTTTCATCATATCTCTTCAATTTATATACTGAGCAAATAATACGAGAAGTGGGTTTTTGAAAAACGCACCATGAGGATAGAAGGAACACTCATAAACAACCTGTGTTATGTAGATGAAAACTCTGTTTACTGAATGTAAAGAGGATTTAAAACATGAAATGAAAGATGATGAAAGATCATAGTCTTCAATATGGATTGTGACTAAACATCAACAAAACAAAATCCTTACGATGGGGTCAGTATGCAACTTCACAATAAATGGAGAAAAGATGGAGGTTGTCCATGTCTTTCCTTTGCATGGCTCTATAATCACCACTTGTGGAAGCAGCAGTCCAGAAATCAAAAGATGCATTGCTTTAGGAAAGGCTGTGGCAAAAGATCTCTTTAGGGTATTGACAAGTAAAGATGTCACATGACAACAAAGGTATGTCTGACTCACACCATGTTATTTTCAGTCCCAACATATGATTGTGAAGGTTGGGCCTTGAACAAGGGAGACAGGAAAAGAATTGATGCTTTTGAATTATAGTGCTGGAGACGTCTATTGAACCTACCACGAACTGGCAAAAGAACCAACAGATCTGTTCTAGAAGAAGCGCAACCAGAGTGCTCCTTGGAAGCAAGAATGAACAGTCTGCGTCTTATATACTCTGGCCATGTAGTCTGGAGAGATCAATCCCTGGAGAAAGACACCACGTTTGGGAGAGTGGCAGATCAACGAAAAAAAAAAAAGGAACACCCTCCACCAGATGGACTGACACAGTGTCTGCAACAATGGGCTTAAATATAAATAAGATCTTGTGCCTGGCACAGAATTAAGAAGTGTTTCGATCTGCTGTACACAGGGTTGCTGTGAGTCGGACTCCACTCGATGGCACCTAACAACAACAACAACAACATGGAGGTTCCTTTAAAAGTTAAAATTGAACATACAACTGGCCCAGCAAATGTCAGTGTGGAAAAAACATATGACTAAAATGCAATTATTGTCTTTAAGAAATATCTGCATTCTGATGTTTATAAATGCTGCGTTCTCCTGCAGCATTACCCACAAGAACCAAGATATTGAAAGAAGCAGAATCTCATCAATGGATGGACAGGTGGATAAAATGTATACATATCCATAATGAAATACAACTCAATCAAAAAAGGAAGTCCTGCAGTTTGTGACAATATGGATGAACCCTGGAGGACATCCTACATGAAATAAGCCAGAGACAGAAAAATAAATATCATATGATTTTAATTATATATGGAACCTAAGAAAGTCAAGCTGAAGAACAGAGTATGAAGGTGGTTACCACAGTTGAGGAAAGGCACAAATATGAAATGTTGGTTGAAGGATCTGAACTTAAGTTATAAGATGAATAAGCTCGAGATGCCTAATGTCCAGCATCAAGGCTCTACCTGCGAATAATGTATGCTTGGAATTTGGTAAGAGTATATCTTAAGTATTCTCACCACACAGATGCACACACATGAAGTAACTCTGAAGTGAATGACCCGCTAATTTCTTTCATTGTGGCAATCATTTTCATCTTACAAGTATTTCAAAATATCACACACTCTGAATAGATATGGGCTGGGATTTAGCTCAGTGGGTAGAGTGCTGCGCTGCAGTCTCTGGGGCCCCAAGTTCAAGTCCCAGCACCGCACAAATGGGAGAAGGGCCTGGCCATCCCCTCCCAAGGCAATCCCAAAACAGCCATTGAAAACCCTATGAGGGTCGCTATGAGTCGGATACCGACTCGACGACACCTAACAACAACAACAACAACAACAACAACAACAATGGATAGATATACTTGTCAATTATTCTTCAATATCATTGTTAAATAAGAATACCAAAATATCAAGAAGAATGAAATATGTAGGAATTAAACTACTTAAAATGGAGAAAGTCATATCATGAAAACTACAAATCACTGTTGAAAGGAATTAAAGAGGATGTAAATGGAAATAAATGCTGTGTTATGGACTTGAGGGCTGGGATTTAGCTCAGTTGGTACAGTGCTGCTCTGTAGTCTCTGAGGTCCAGAGTTCAATTACCAGCACTGTAAAATGGGAGGACATGGCAATCCACTCCCAAGGCAATCCCGAAATAGCCACTGAAAACACTATGAGGGTTGCTATGAGTTGGACTGGACTCGACGGCACCTAACAACAACAACATGGATTTGAAGACAATATTGTTAAGATGTCAGTACTACACAAAGTAATCTATGCACACAAGGCAATCTCAATAAATATCCCAGGGATCATTGTAGAAACAGAAAGCCACAGCATCCTGAAAGTGAAGAGGATTTCAAACATTTACTGATGAAGATCAAAGATCATAGCTTTCAATATGGGTTGTGACAAAACAGAAACAAAACATAAATCCTTACGACTGCGTCAGTATGCAATTTCACAATAAATGGAGAAAAGATTGAGGTTGTCCATGACTTTACTTTGCTTGGATCTATAAGTAACACCTGTGGAAGCAGCAGTCAAGAAATCAAAAGGTGCATTGCTCTAGGAAAGGCTGTGGCAAAAGATCTCTTTAGGGTATTGACAAGTAAAGATGTCACATTGACGACAAAGTTGTGTCTGACTCATGCTGTGGTATATTTGGTCCTATCATATGATTGTGAAAGCTGGACATTGAACAGGGGAGACAGGGAAGGAATTGGTGCTTTTGAATCATGGTCCTGGAAACGCCTATTGAATACACCACCAACTGCCAAAAGAACCAACAGATCTGTCCTCGAAGAAGTGCAACCAGAGTGCTCCTTGGAAGCAAGAATGAACAGTCTGCGTCTTACATATTTTGGACACATAGTCTGGAGACATCAATCCCTGGGGAAAGACACCATGTTTGGGAGAGTGGCAGGTCAACGAAAAAAAAAAAAAAAAAAAAAAAAAAAAAAAAAAAAAAAAAAAAAAAAAAAAAAAAAAAAAAAAAAGGAAAACCCTCCACCAGATGGACTGACACAGTGTCTGCAACAATGGGCTTAAATATAAATAAGATCTTGTGCCTGGCACAGAATCGAGAAGTGTTTTGATCTGCTGTACACAGGGTTGCTGTGAGTTGGATTCCACTCAATGGCACCTAACAACAACAACAACATGGAGGTTCCTTTAAAAGTTAAAATTGAACATACAACTGGCCCAGCAAATGTCAGTGTGAGAAAAACATATGACTAAAATGCAATTATTGTCTTTAAGAAATATCTGCATTCTGATGTTTATAAATGCTGCGTTCTCCTGCAGCATTACCCACAAGAACCAAGATATTGAAAGAAGCAGAATCTCATCAATGGATGGACAGGTGGATAAAATGTACACGTATCCATAATGAAATAACTCAATCTTAAATTGAAGTCCTGAGTTTGTGACAATATGGATGAACCCTGGAGGACATCCTACATGAAATAAGCCAGAGACAGAAAAATAAATATCATGTGATTTTAATTATATATGGAACCTAAGAAAGTCAAGCTAAAGAACAGAGTATGAAGGTGGTTACCACAGTTGAGGAAAGGCACAAATATGAAATGTTGGTTGAAGGATCTGAACTTAAGTTATAAGATGAATAAGCTCGAGATGCCTAATGTCCAGCATCAAGGCTCTACCTGCGAATAATGTATGCTTGGAATTTGGTAAGAGTATATCTTAAGTATTCTCACCACACAGATGCACACACATGAAGTAACTCTGAAGTGAATGACCCGCTAATTACTTTCATTGTGGCAATCATTTTACAAGTATTTCAAAATATCACACACTATGAATAGATCTATTTGTCAATTATTCCTCAATATCATTGTTAAATAAGAACACCAAAATATCTAGAAGAATGGAATATGTAGGAATTAAATTACTCAAAATGGAGAAAGTCCTATCATGAAAACTACAAGTCACTGTTGAAAGAAATTAAAGGAGACATAAATGGAAATAAGTGCTATGTTTATGGATTTGAAGACAATATTGTTAAGATGTCAGTGCTACACAGAGTAATCTATGAACCCAAAGCAATCTCAGTAAATGTCCCAAGGATCTTTGTAGAAACAGAAAAACCTCCACATCCTGAAAGTGAAGAGGATTTCAAACATTTACTGATGAAGATCAAAGATCATAGCCTTCAATATGGGTTGTGACTAAACATGAACAAAACAGAAATCCTTATTACTGTGTCAGTATGCAACTTCACAATAAATGGAGAAAAGACTGAGCTTGTCCATGACTTTTCTTTTCTTGGCCCTATAGCCAACACCTGTGGAAGTAGCAGTCCAGAAAGCAAAAGGCACATTGCTCTAGTAAAGGCTGTGGCAAAAGATCTCTTTAGGCTTTTGACAAGTAAAGATGTCACATTGACGACAAAGATGTATCTGACTCATGCCGTAGTATTTTCAGTTGCATCATAGCATTGTGAAAGCTGGACATTGAAAAAGGGAGACAGGAAAAGAATTGATGCTTTTCAATTATGGTGCTGGAGACATCTATTGAATATACCATGGACTGCCAAAAGAACCAACAGATCTGTCCTAGAAGAAGTGCAACCAGAGTGCTCCTTGGAAGCAAGAATGACCAGTCTGCATCTTACATATTTCGGACATGCAGTCTGTAGAGATCAATCCCTGGAGAAAGATTTTTGGAGAGTGGCAGGGCAACGAAAAAAGGAAAACCCTCCACCAGATGGGTTGACACAGTGTCTGCAACAATGGCTTCAACATAAGTACGATCATGTGCCTGGCACAGAATGGTAAAGTGTTGTGATCTGCTGTACAAAGGGTCACTATGTGTAGGACTTGACTCGATGGCACCTAACAACAGCAGTAATATCATATGGCATCCCAAGGGATCCTGAATAGTCAAATAATCTTGAAAATGAAGAACAATCATGGAAGACTACAGAAGATAGCAATCAAATCTGTTAGGTGTTGGTATCAGGACAGACATAAGTCAACTTAAGAAATAGAGTGCAGAAATGTGTCTAGTGTATGTGATTAAGTGATTCTTGAGAATTAAAGACCAATTATCATGAGAAAGAATATCTTTTCCATAAATGGTGCTGGGAAAACTGGATATCCACATGTAAAAGAGCGAGTTTCAGTCCCTTATGTAAAATATATACAAAAATTAACTCAAAGTGGGTCAAAGACCTAAATGCAAGACCTAATACTATAAAATTCATGGAAGAAAACTTAGGGTAAGAACTTTACACCATTGGATTTGTCAGTGACTTCTTGGATATGAGACCAAAGGCAGAGGTAACAAAAGAAAATACACAAACAAGACTTCCTAAAAAATTTGAAATTTTGCACATCAAAAGACTATCAAATGTTTAAAAAGCCATCCACAGAATGGGAAAAATATTTGAAGCCATATTTATGATAAAAGATTAATGTGCATAATATGTAGAGAACTCCCTACTTAACAGCTTAATTCAAAAATAGGCAAAAGGTTTCTAGAATTCTCCCAAGAAGATATATGAATGGCCAATGTGCACATTAATAGATGATCATAATCAATAATCACTAGGGAAATGCAAATCATACAGTAAGATACCTCTTCATACAGCATTACATAACTACTATATATATTCAACAAAGTAACCATTGGTAGTAAGATTGTTGAGAAACAATCATTGCATGCTGTTGATGGGAATTTAACATGGTACAGGCCCTGTAGAAAACAATTTGGTGGTTCCTTGAAAATTAAATATAGATAACCGTATGATCTAGCAATCCCACTTCTGAGTATATACCCAAAGGAATTGAACGCAGAGTCTCAAGATAGTTGTACATGCCTATGTTCATATTTCCCCACATGTCTGTCAGCTTCTACTATGGGGACTTACATGTTTCTGTGATGCTGAAAGCCATGTCACCAGTATTTCACATACCAGCAGGGTTACCCATGGTGGACAGATTTCAGCTGAGCTTCTAGACTAAGACAGACCAGGCAAAAGGGTCTGGCAGCCCAATCCCAAAACAATTAGCCATTGAAAACCCTATGAATAGCAGAGAAGCACTGTCAAACCTAGTGCTGGAGACAAATATTGAATAAACCACGGACTGCTAAAAGAACCAACAGATCTAACCTAGAAGTGCAACCAGAGTGCTCCTTGGAAGCAAGGATGGCTAGACTATGTCTTACATATTTTGGACATGTTCTCTGGAGGGACTGATCCCTGGAGAAGGACATCATGTTTGGGAAAGTGGCAGGTCAAAGAAAAAAGGGGAGACCCTTAACTAGATGGATTGACATAGTGGCTGCAATGGGTTTAAACATGAAAAACATTGTGTGCATGGCACAGTGTTAAGGAGTATTCTGTTGTACATAGGATCACTGGCACCAGACAACAATAACAAACAACAAAATGTTCATACTGACATTTACAATAACTAAAACATGGAAGGAATATCTTTGGGCAGATTAGTGATTAAGCAAAATATATATACACCTACATGCACACACACACACACACACACACACATACACACAAGTGCAATATTATTCAGTCACAAAATGAAATTTTGGAAGAGATCAAAGATGGTGGAACAGAAATGTCCAGCTATATTCTCTAGAGTTGTGATAAACAGAATACCTCCAAAAGAAATCAATATGCATGAAGTACCTGATGAAGAAATTTAAACAGTAACTACAGTTTTTAAGCTGGGATTTAGCTCAGTTGGTAGAGTGCTGCGCTGCAGTCTCTGAGGTCCCGAGTTCGATTCCCAGCACCACAAAAATGGGAGAAGGGCCTGGCAATCCACTCCCAAGGCAATCCCGAAACAGCCATTGAAAACCCTATGAGGGTCGCTATGAGTCGGATACCAACTTGACGGCACCTAACAACAACAACAACAACAACAATTTTAAAAAACTTACTGAGATCCAAGAGAATACAAATAGTTAAATATAATTAGGAAAACAATGGAGAATAGGAATGAGAAATTCAGCAAACCAGTTGAGATTTAGAAAAATAATCCAATAGAAATCTTCAAAATGACAGTATATCAGATGAAAAATACAAAGACCTCAGTAACAGACTAGATCAAGTGGAATCAACATTTTGATAAGGGGGGGATGGAAGAGAGGAAGAAGGATGGAAGAATGGAGCATTCTAGGCTTTTGGGAAAACTTTAAACAAGTATTTTCATTTGCATAATACCCAAAGGCAACGAGGAACTAGTTAATGGCATAGAAATCCTATTCAAAGAAATAATAGCCAAACACTTTTCTCATCTTAGAGAAGTTATGGATATCCATATTTGGGAGACTTAGGAACCCAAATAGACATGATCAGAAAAGATCTTTACCAAAGCATGTGATGCTTCCACTGTTTAAAGTACAAAACAAATTCTAAATCTGCAGAAGTCACAAGTCATATTTAAGGCTATCCTCATTAGACTAACATCACATTTCAAGGATGAAACCCAACAGGCCATGAAGGATTGAAACAAAGGATACCGAGACATGAAATAAAATAACTGCCCACCAAGAGCACTAAGCCTAGCAATGCTATCCTTAGAAATGGAAAAATAAAGTCCTTCAAAGACAAGCAAAAACTGAGGGAATTCTTGACCAACAGAAGAGCCTTACAAATGGTGCAGAAGGGAGCCCTGCATCCAGAAGTGAAAGCATATGCAAATATAAATCCACTACAAGAGTAGACACACAAGAGGTAAATAGAAAAGGACAAAATATAATTAATAAAGTAAACCATCAAACCAAAAAGATGAACGAGAGGAAAAGAAAAGTATTCAAATTAACTAGAAAAAATAAGAATCAAAAACCAAAATGACAGGGAGTCCTCATTTATCAATAATAACCTTGAATATAAAATGGGGTCTAAATTCTCCAATTAACTTATGTAGACTGGCTGAATAGATTTTTTTTTAATCCAACAATATGATACCTGTAAGAAACTCACCTCATCAGTAAAGATACAAACAGACTGAAGTAAAAGGACGTAAAATGATACTCTAAGCAAATGGAAACCTAAAGCAAGCAGGAATGGCTACACCTATACCTACCAAAATAGACTTAAAGACAAGAATTGTAAGACGAGGCAAAGAATGTATGAGATCCATTCAATGAGAAGAAATTACAGTTATAAACCTATATTCACCTACTGTTGCATCCAAATTTATAAAAGAAACACCAACAGACATGGAGGTTAGCTTCAATACGATCATAGTGAGGGACTTCAACACCCCACTTTCATCAATAGATCATGCAGACATGAAAATCAATTTTAAAAAGCCCTTAAAGTATGCTACAGATTGAATGGACTTAGATCAATACACATTTGTCAAACTTCCCATCCAACAGCTACAGAATACACACATTTTTTCCATCAGTGCATAGAATTGTCTCTAGAAGAGACCCTATATTAGATCACAAAACATTTCTTGGGCTGGGGATGTAGCACAGTGTCAGAGTACTTGCCTAGTGAATGAAGCTCTGGGTTCAATTGTCTGCACTATCTGAACAAAATGCACACACACACACACACACACAGACACACACACACACACACACCCCTACCTTTAAAAGTTCAAAATAGTTGAAGTAATATCCTATGTCTATCTCTTATGACAATGGGATAATTGTAGAAGTCAACATCAACATATTTTAAAATTGTACAAATGCATGGAGACATAACAACACACTTGAACAATGAGTTACTGCAGAAATCAAAAGAGAAATGAAAATTTTTCTCAAAACAAATGAAATGCAGATATAACATACCAAAACTTTTGTGCAGTCAAAGCAGTAAGAAGAGGTAAGTTTATAGTAAAAATGCTTACAAAAAATGGAAGATAGATTTCAAATAAACAAACTAATGCTATATCTGAATGATTTGAAAAAGAACAACCCAAAATTTGTAGAAGGAATGAAATAATAAAAATTAGGGCTGAAATAAATGAAATAGAGACTTAAAAATATCATTGCGGCTGAAATGGTTCTTTAAAAGATAAACAGAATCAACAAAACTTTACCTAGACTAACCAAGAAAGAAAGCAAGCGAGATCTAAATAAATAAAATCAGAGATAGAAAAAGGAGACATTACACTGATAGCACAAAAATACAAAGGCTCATTAGGGTTATGAAAAACTAACAACAACAACATGCCAATAGTGGCTGGAAGTTAGCTCAGTTGGTAGAGTGCTTGCTCTGCACTCTGAGGCCCTGGGTTCAATCCCCAGCACTGCAAAAATGGGAGAAGGACCTGGCATCCCACTCCTGAAACAATCAGCCATCAAAAACCCTATGGATAGCAGAGAAGCATTGATATAGTGTTGGGCACAGCACAGTGTCAAGGAGTGTTTTGTTCTGTTGCACATAGGGTCACTATGAGTTGCACCCAACTCAACACCTAACAAAAACAATATTGTAACAAATTGGAAAATGTAGAAGAAATGGATAAATTCCTATATACATATGACCTACCAAAATTGGACCAGAAAATATAAAAAACCTGAGTAGACCTAGAAGTAATGAAATCAAATTACTAATTAAAAAAAAGAAAAGAAAAGAAAAGAAAGTCTCCCAACAAGAGAAGCCCAGGACCAGATGGCTTCACTGCTGAATTTTACCAAACATTTAAAGAACTAATGCCAGTTCTTCTGAAACTGTTCCAAAGAACTGAAAGGGAGGAGACTTTTATGAACTCATTCCATAAGGCCAAGATCACTCTTTTAACAAAACCAGATAAAGATGCACCCATATACAATGAAAAAACAGAAAAGAAAATGAAAACTAGACCCACATCTTCGAGGAACACAGATGCAAAAGTTCTCAATAAAATACTAGCAAATCAAATTCATCAGCACATGGAAAAAATCATTAACCATAATCAAGTTAGTTTCATCCTAGGGATGGGAGGGTTGTTCAACATATGAAAATCAGTAAATGAAATACAGCAGAAATCATACGATCATCTTAATAGACGCAAAAAGTCCATCGATAAAATTGAATACCTGTTCATGATCAAAGGCCTGAACAAATTCTTCATGGAAAGGCTGTACTTCAACATAATAAGAGGCCAAATATGGCAAATGTACAGGTAACATCATGCTGAGTGGTGTCCACTGTCACTGCTCTTAATATTTTTATAGGAGTTTTATCTAGAGAAATCAGGCAAGGAAAATAAAAGTATATGAACAGGAATGGAGGAAGTCACACTGTCCCTTTTGGCAGATTATATTCTGTGTACAGAAAAACCTCATGACTCTATCAGAAAACAAACAATTAGAACTGATAAATGAAATTTGTAGGATATGAAAATTAACCTACAAAATTCAATAGGTTTTCTCTATACCAACAAAATCTTGGTTGCAAAATTATGAAAACAGCCTCATTTACTGTCACTACAATAAATATCAAGGAATGAAGTTAACCAAAGAAGTGAATGACTTCAACAATGAAAATCATGAAACATTGATAGGTGAAATTGAAGAAGAGACAAAAATATGTTCATGGGTAGAAAGAATTTGTATTGTTAAAATGCCCATACTGCCCAAAGCAGTACAATCTCTTCCAAAATAACAGTACCATTTTTCACAGAACTAAAAAACAAAAAAATATAAAATTCATATGGAACACCAAAGCCTCCAATAGATAAAGCAGTCTAACAAAAAGAGTAAAGCAGGAGGCATCACAATACCTGATTTCAAGACATGTTCCAGAGCTGTAAGAACCAAAACTGTACGGTGTTAACATAAAAAGATACAGACCAATGGAACCGAGTACAGATTCCAGAAATAAACCTACAAATTAACAGCCATGTTATTCTTGACAAAGCTGCCCAAAAGCATACATTGGAGAAAAGACAGCCTCTTCCATAAATGGTTCTCAAAAAATTTGATATCCATATCAGAAGAAACTTGACCCCTGTCTCTCACCTTGTATAAAAATCAACTCAAGATGAATCAAAGACCTAAATGTAAGACCTGAAAATCTGAAACTACTAGCAGAAAACATGGAGAAAACACTTCAGGACCTGGGCATGGGAAATGATCTTCTGGATAGGAACCCAAAAGCACAGAAAACAAAAGCAAAAATTTAAACAAAAATGCTATTAGATCAAATAAAAATGTTTTTGCACAGTAAAGGAAATAATGATCAGAGTAAAGAGACAACCTAAAGAAT